>ML986899.1:13370-31219 GCA_010094045.1 Lojkania enalia | reverse complement strand
AAACTTATACTATTTATAGCTACTTCTAGGGTTGAGAATATATAATATCTTTATACTAAACCTACTATATAAAAACCCCTAGAACCCTCTACTAGGGTAAGAAGCTCTAAAACCACCCGCTATCGCTATTAAGGGGGTAGAAGAGTGGGAGGTTAAGGAAATACTAGCTAGTAAGCTATATTATAAGACCCTTAAATACCGTGTAAAATAGGTAAGATATAATCCTAACCCAGTCTAATATAAAGCTTTAAATTTTATAGGTTTACCTTATAAGCTAAAAGCTTTTTATAATAAGTATCTAAATTAGCTAGGACCCCTAAGAGCCCTAACTAAATAGATTAAGGTATATAAGAATAGTATAGAGAATATAGATTATCTAGTAGATAACAACGTATAAGAGTTAAATAGTAGATTAGAAAACTAAAGTATAGGCCTAAAATTACTCTTCTATAAAATTCGGAGGATCTAATAGCAGGCTGTCGGATACCTCTCTAGTCCTCTCCTCTTCTACCCTCCTTTTCTTTCCTTCCCTCCGGACTCCTCTTAAACCTCTCCTATCTTATTCTTAGCCGCCTAAAAGCGCCGCAATATCAGCTTAAAAGCTAGATACTAGAACTTCTAGGGCCGAAACCTAATAGAGTAACTTAGTACCCTAGTAGAATAAAGCTACCTAGATACTAGCTATAAGAAGGCTATCTTTCTAACTTTTTACAACCTGGGCTATAAATACTAGACTATAAGCGGACTCTAAAATAGCCTTAAAGGCTACCTTTTTATCCTTCTTATCCCCTACGTATTAGGCTGCTGCCTATAGTTTAAGATGGCCCTAGAAGACTAAAAACTCCTCCTTATAATAGGAGGGGATCTATAAGTACGTTAGTAGCAAATACCCTACTAGTATTAGATACGATTTATACGGGGTTGTACTTTTTATTTTACGAGGTATAATACTCGCATTTTTTTAATCTTAGGGACTGAAAGGTAAATATTATATACCGCCTGCGGGCGAGCACGCGTATAGCTTAAAGGTAGATAATTTAGAAGGCCTTTAAAGAGGCTCTAGAAGGCGGGCGGAATAGTATATTAATTAATTTTTCTATAAAGCGTTAACGATACTTTAATAATTAATAGTTCTAGAGACGCATAATAATATATATAGAGTAGAAGTTATTATTTAGTTAAAAAAGCTTAGTTAACAGCAATCTAGTAATATACTAAGGCTAGTAAACACTTGTTACTATACGCGACAAAATTGCAATATTAATAAACCGTTATAATAGTAGTTACTAGCTAATATATAGGTCAATTATACTCACCGTAAAAACCTTACTTAATATTACGTTAATATATAAACGCATCTCTATAGGCAACCGTATATATTAGCTCTTACTAATAAACACCTTAAAGAAATTTCTTTATATTAGAACCTATCTGTAATAGCCCTAATTCCCTCCCGAACCAGCGTAAATAGGGACTATTAGCCTATAAGGAGGGGGGTAGTATAATAATATGAAGAAATCGTTCTATAAAAAGCTTTATATATAACCTTATCCTAAAGCTTTTCACTTATCTTATCCTACCCCTAACTCCGCCCCTTTTCCCTTCTGTATATAGTTGTATACTCCCTTATAAGTAGCTTAGTAGTTCTTCTATATCCTTTCGTACAAGGCCTATAGGTGTTAATAGAATTCTTAGGTCCCTAAACCCCTATATACTCCTATATACCTCTAAGTAGATTTATGCTATATTCGGACCTATTATCTTACCTACGCTGTTATAAGTTATATACTAATAGGATATAGCTGTCGTACTTTAATAGATTAAATAATGTTAGAAGAGCACTAAATTCCTCCTTTAAAAGCTTCCTTTTTCGCGGCTAATCTATAAAATTACTGCCGTAGTTCGGGAGAATACTTATAATAGTAAGATACGTTAGTAATAGAGCGTAATTAAAGCTCTTTAAGAGTCTACTAAGACTTTTCTTATTAGGTTCTTTAAAGGTATATTATTTTTTATATAATTTATACTATATAATACTAACTATACTAGACTATAATATAAATACAATTTACGCAAAGTAGGTTACTATCTACAATAAGAATGTATATTTAGTAAAGCGATACTATAAGAAGTTTAGTCTTCTATTAGATTAGAGTTATAATTCCTAGGTAGTTTTAGGCTCAGAAAAGGCTACTTTAAATAAAACTAGTTCTCTACTATAATAATTTATAGTAATAAATATTTAATATATAATATATAATATATAATAAATATATAATATATAATTATTTCCTATAATTATAGAGGAACCCTATAGAGTACCCCTACCTTAACCTTATACCCCAGTGCTAAGAATCCTACCCTAACCTTAACCTTAATGCTAAGAACCTCTATCTAACCTATATCCTAGCGCTAAGAACCCTACCTTAACTCTAACCCCAGCGCTAAGAACCCTAAACCCAATCTTAACCTAGGTAAGGTACTATATACCCTATTTACTAGCCTAGTAGTAAGAGCTATAGTAGAGAAGGGTTAATTTAAATTAAGTAAATACTATTTAAAAATAGATGTAAAGCGTAGTTACTTATTTAACTATATAATAATCTTAGATCTATTCTAAAAGCTTATAATATATAAGATACTTTTATTATAGCTATTTATTATATTAGCTTCTAACTATAACTATAAGACGAGACTTAGGACCTTTAATATAAGAAAACCTATTACTAACAATTTCTTAAATATCTTAATCGCTATAATAAGAATATACTAGACTATACTTTATCTATAATACCCTAACCTTAACGAGTATAAAGTAATAAGTAGTTTTATAAACTATCTCTATAATATTTATCCTTAAGTAGCTCTTTAAGTTTTCTAGACTAAGATCTAAGTAACGTAGGAGAGAGAGAGAGAGAGAGAGAGGAAGAAAGAGAGTTAGAGGAAGAAGAGAAAGGACTAACTTATTAAGAAGGAGAAAGTTGTCTAAGTATACCTCTTATTCGAGGTCGTAACTTTAATATATTAGGCTGGTAGAGAGTAAATAAATATTAGTATCTACAGCTTACTTAGGTTATAAGAGATATTCTCCTAATATAAATTATAGGAGTTAGTATTAAACGGGTTTTTAATACTACTAGAAATATAATTAAGAATAGAAGATATTACCTTACTATATAAAGAATCCAGGATATTATATTTCTAAAATATATAATAAGTAGAGAGGACTATCGTACTAAAGAAGTATACTAGACTATAGAAGCTTAAGATACTAGTAAACTAAGCCCTCTTTATAGCGCTAATAAGATTATAGATCTTTTTAAACTTCTAGCCTAAATATATAATAAAGAACTAGAGATTAACTAGAAGATTAACTAGGAGAATATCGATTCTAGTACTACTACTAATAAGGAGCTGCTATAAAAATATATTTATTAAGAAATTTATAAACCTTTATAGTTTATATAATAAATTACTATTATAAATATATTATTATATTAGATTAAACTATATAAAATTAATAGTTAAAGAGCGTACTACTATAGTCTATAATATACTATAGTATACTACTCTAGAATCTAATAAAGTAAGATTAGCCTAATCTATAATAAATAGCTATAATAAAACCTTAGAATATTATACTATATATACTCTTATTAAGCTACTTTCTAAAGTATACTAATTAGTTAGATCCTAAGGAAACCTAGTTTATACAACCCTACCTTAACCTATATTCTATTACTAAGTAGTTACTCTAACTCTACCTATATTTTAGGCTAATTAGTAAAACCCTAACCTTAATCCTACCCTACTTATATAAGATCCTAACCCTAATCTAATATATACCTATCTACTAGCCTATATATAATTACTCTTAGTTATTATTTTATCCTACGTTTAATATATAAGAGGGGAGTATAAATAGGCTATTTTACCTATTTTCCTAAAATATTATTAGATAATTAATTATAAATTTTCTATAGAAATTACTCTATAAAATTATACTAATTACTATTTTATATAACTACCGTCTACTATAATAACAGCCTAGTAATACTCTTCTATATTCTTAATATACTTTAAGTAGTTGTTAAAGCTAATCTTCTCTTATTCTTCTATTAGATATTAATAGAGCTCTATATTAGTATATAGAAATCGCTTCTAAACGTAATATTTTAGTAATTACTATACATTTTTAATAGGATTAAAGTCTGGTAAGTTAGCTGGCTACTATATCTTCTAGATTCCTAGCTTATACTTAGCAGCTACTATAGCTTTTAAAGTATAAATAGAGCTGTTGTCCTCTATTACTATAAGCTGCTTATTCTCGTACGTCTTATAAGCGTTCTAGACTATTACTATAATAGGTAGTATATGTATAATATACACCTCAGAGTTTAGCTTACCTTTATTCCAATCTTTCTTAATAAATAGCAGCGGTCCCTTAATATTAAGAGAAATAATTGCTTAGACTATCCAGGATGAAAAGTCTTTAAATTTTAGTACGCAGCAGTCTGGGAGGTATTTCTCTTCTACTCGCCTTATTACGTAGATCTCTCCAGAGCTTATATAGGCAGACATTTCATCAGACCAGCCTATAAAGGCCCATTGCTCGTTAGTCTAAAATACATGGTCCTACGCCCACATCGGTCTATTATATATATGGATTAGTGTAAGGAAAGGCTTCTCTATCGCTTTACATCTATAGTATAGCTCTTTTTCAAACGCTTTAATTAATGTACAACAGCAGACGTTAATCCCTAGCTCTTAAGCAATCTCCTTACGGGTCTTCCGCCTCTGCTCTGCGTTCTCTCTAGCGTGACGTATAAGCAGAAGTCGAAGAGGTGTAGAGATTAATGGACGACGACCGTAAGGCTTTATTAGAGTCTCTGGTGTATTAAGACAATGAGAAACTGTAGAAGCGGGTATTTTAAGCTTCTAAGAGATCTCTTTCTGCATAAACCCTACCTCTTTAAGTGTCTATATACGAACGCGTTCCTTATATGTAAGTCGACGGTTTAGTGTTTTCATGATTATAGTTGAAAGAATTTAGTACCTCTAGCTGTTAAGAATTTGCTTATAAATGTAAGTATCATATTCTGGCTGTTTCCATGCACGGACCACATCACCAAACCGCGGAACAGCCCGTTCATGTTACCCCCTTGTACCCACCCGTTACAAATATGGCAATATTGGTTGCCAAGGTATTGCCACTCTCCGATATCGTATTGGTTGTGATTGGTTCGGTTGTTGCCAGCTCTGGTCGGGTTTAGCCATTCCAACAGGTACGACCATGTAGGAGGGTATTACCATTAGCTCCGAAATTATATGGCTGATGGCTTGACACGCGTGTGGATCCCTTTGGCTAATCTTTCCTAATTCTGCAATTAATCAGGCTTGAAGAATAGCAAGCAATATGGTGGCACAGAATCGGTCATCTATCCTACCTATTGAACAGGCTGTGCGCCAACGAATGGAATAAGCAAAGCATTACGCGTGACAATAGAGGTAAAGGGGCGGAAATGAACGTGAATTGAAGAAGTTTACTGGCCTTCAAGCGTTGAAACCCGGCGTTCGTATGCGTGGCTGCGCCTGGGCTTTCTTGGCGCTCACACAAACTCATTGGGGGCCTTTTCCTTCACTCGGTATTGCCGAGAACTGGAATCATGCTGCTATTTTTTGGCCTACATGATATATTGTAAGCTATGGTGTCACGAGAAGAGGCGATATATCAGTATTCCACATGCGACCCAGAAAATATTTGCCATAGCATGATCCTTCAAACTTTACAAAAAGCCATACCACGCGAAGCCTTGCCCATCTACATGGAGACTGAGAGTAGTAGAGCTCATACACTGAGGTTCTTTGATTTGGGCCACAGGATTGCACAGATTGAGTTCAACAAGTCTATCGCGGGATGTTATCGCGACGGGAAAACGGAATATGATGCAGTTGGAGTTCTCCTCCTCACTTGGGTAGACGATGACATGAACTGCAAGGAAAGAGAGGTATGAAGGGTGAACGAACACATCCACGTCCTTTTAAAACTGAGAAATATAGGTGAACGACCTAGAGAAAGTATTTTCGAGTCGATTCAATTACCATACCGAACAGTATGAGATTCCATCGAAAGACTCGAGAGATCTCCTACTTAGTCGAATGAAAGCCTTTCTTCGATGTTACGACAGTCCGAATAAAATGAGTATAATTTACTATGGAGGTCATGCGCGCACGATCGTTGAAGGCGATGATTTAGAACTCTTCCCGCAAGGCGCCATAAACCTTTCTATTATCTAGTAACTAATGTCGTTGCAGAAGAATAACGCCGAAAGCCTCTACAGAAGACCCAAACACGAGTAACCAAACCGACGTTGAGGCTGTCGATATGATACCATCCCCGCTGACAAGTCCTACGACTGTATTCCAAACCTTCCAGGACCAATTCGACAAGACATCGATCAGATTTACGGAAATGTGCGAGCTTGTGCAGAATTCTGACGTAGATACATTGCTTATTATTGATTGCTGCTACGCAGCTAAAGCTCTTAATCGAATCCAATTAGCGGGTCGAAAATGTGAACTATTCTGCTCAATATCAGAAGGCCAGGTGGCAAGAGCGGCGGGTCAGGAAGGCTCTTTTACCAAAGTACTCACTGATACGCTAGCCAAAATGATTCAAAATGACCCAAATGGAGTATCTACGAAGGATCTATATAATGCGATATACCTAAAACAACATCATAATTACAAACCACTCCTGTTCGATCAATCCAAGTTCGACTTCGGGAAAATCTGGCTTAGACCGCTTCCAAACAAGGTCTCTCTGGGAGAGAGTCGACAACTTTCAGCGAGAGATGGCGTCGCCACTGAATCGAAATATTCTATCGACGTACGCTTTCAGCTCACAAAGGGCATCACTCTAGTTGAACTGAATCATCTTGCGAAGAAGCTCCAGTACATTCCACACGTTCAGAGAATAGATTTTCAGAGCATGCACAGCCCTTTAGATGATTTGGAGGAGCTTCTCCGGACCATACGGGCTGCTAGTCGCCTAAGGCCTCTTCTATCTCGCATCCGAGAGCGTCGCGAACTGAGACAAAGACGGCAGATTCGCAGGACTGACACATCCCCCCCTTCTCCAATCGCCACTACGAGGGACCAGTTTCTCTCAGAGAAACCCAGAAACGTGGAATTGTTCGACTGGACAAGTTTGAATGACGGGGCCGAGACTTTGCGAGTCTTACAGAATCCAGCGCCGGTAACTTCTAATGGGCTAGTCAAATTAAGGACACCTAAGAACAATATCGAGGATGGTAATCAAGACGTAGCCCCCAAGCTATTGAAGAAAGTTGTCGTAAGAAACATAGCCTTGAAAATGTATGGCTGGGTTGTAGCTCTCCTAGAGGGCCACAAGAGGAACCGTGGCGGTGCAATCACATGGACACAAGCACTCCGCCTCTCTCAACAGGCGCGACGTAGTGTTATCTACTTCGCCTTAGGCTTAATAGCCTCGAGGATATTTGGTGGTGTTATCCAGGGCAGTGCGGCTGCGTTTGGATTTCAAGCGAGGAGGCTAGTCTGACCACCATTTCATACACCTGAACAGGCGTTCGCCAAGATAAGGTTTGACAGCTTTGCTGCCTAGCAGCAATTCACCGGCCTTTATCCGCGAGGCAATTTTCATATATAAAAGGATAGGCTGATCAGAGCCTTCTTCCTCAAAAAGTTGCAAAGTTAGCAATAATGTCCCGCGCCAGCATTGTGAGTTCGTCCTCCTATACAGGTTGCATAACTAACATGCAGGAGGACCAATCCTCCGAATATCAAGCCCCTGAATATAGGGCGGATGTCGGGAGGGGAAAATGGAAGGCGGTAAGCCTCATGTCTCGCCCCAGCTTCAAACGCAGAATGCTAACATCCTACTGATAGCCACCATCCCAATGGAGCGTCGGCGATTCTGTCTATGTCCGCCTCAGAGATGGGAGAAGTGCCGGTCCATTCACCATTGTGTGTTGCCATGCTCCAACAAACCACGGTTTGCCATGGAAATACAAGATTCAGGATCAAAATGGAAACACAAAAGATCAAATATCCGAATCTAAAATCTATTGATTGGAGGCAAGGTATGCAGAAGCGCTGAAGCTGCGGCTCAGGAGGGCACTGTCTTAGAGAACTACGGTTTCGGGGAATAGATTCACTGGGAAGGTCCGCAGGCAAAGTTGCGGCAGGTGGGCTGTGTCTCGGGTGTTCCGTCTTGCGGGCGTTTGTAGGTTTAGGTTAATGGTTGCTTTTCATTCGCTTATATCCATGGCTATCCCGCGTTCTGGATGACCAAGCGCCTATCAGGCATCCAATGAATATTTTCTGCTTATTGTGACACTACGTATAGTGTCAGCCACCATACACATCCGGTCGCATGAAGATTCCGGTGAAGCTACCTTGGCGCAGCTGAACTGACTAGCCAGACAACTCCACCAGGCTGCGCCCTCTAAACCTAGGTCCTACTCAGCTGATATCAAGGTTAGTATTTCTTTATATCTACTTCGAACGTTCTGGCAGCAATCTCTAGCCATAATTGTGCCTAATACTCATGGTCTAGTAAAAAAAAATCTTCGACTCCATGGAATCCCCTAACGAGGCTAGCGTACGGCCATTTTCGGATGAGCGTCACACTTCCTGGAGCAGTGATGGTGTCTCAACCGCCTGCGGGAGCGATTTAGAAAAACGGGACCTAGAGAGTAAGCGAAACAACAAAGAACAAGAATTCAAGCGACTAACAACTTTTATTGAAGGCCAACAAATCAAGCCTATCAATCGAAGCCTCAGTCATTACCTGACTTTATCATCGCCGGTCACTTCGAACCTAGACGATATTGAGGAAAGCCTGGAAGAAGATGGTGATAATAAAAATAGTACATCAGATTTGGAAAACCAAAGGAGTTCGTCGACTTCATGAAATCAAATTGGCCACAATTAATCCATTCTAGTCGACGATCATCCGAGCGGGTATCCACAGCTCGCCGCATTCCTCAACAGCGATGAAAACTTCCTAATATGTCGTAAATATGGCCTATTGCATAGCCGCGTGCTTTTATATCGACAGGACGAGCTCCGTGAGCTAGAACAAAAGCTCCAGAAAATGGATGCTGCAGCTGCTAAGTCCAATGGAGGAAAGGGAATCCATTCACGAGTTCGCGACGAGAACGAATCAGGAGAATGGAGAGCGCTGATTCAGATAATAGATAATAAGTTGAAGGAATATCGTACGAGGCTTGGATTGCTTGTGTTTTGATGGTTGCTAATGATCGTTTAGATGACATCGTACAGAGAACAAGATCAATGGCCTCGCTCCAGCCTGCAACGACTAGGAATTATAATAGTGTTTGCAACTGGATCTTTCACACCGGACCCATCGTCAATGCCGAAGCCGAGACGTTCAAAAAAGACCGTGACTTCGTTGCATTGGTAGATGCAAAGGAAGGTAGTTGGTTCGATGGCGCAGTTGAAACGGCTCTTAGTAGATTTGGTGGCCCATTTACAAGGGTAGGTATGCCTTTGCATGACTTCTCAGCCTCCCGCCAACACTAAACGTATCCGATAGAGATTGTTTATATCAAGGCGCGATAGGAGTAGCACGAAAGACAAACTCGTCAGACTCTACTCCAAACGCCGCATCGATATCTTCTCTCGTTTGGTGATAACTATTCTAGCGGTAATACTTCTAATGGCCCCAGTAATTGCGTTGTTTAGTGCACAAGAGTCAGGTGGCATCAAAATTATGATTATTTTCTTGTTTACAATGGCATTCTCGGTTGCATTGAGCATTTTCACGAAAGCAAAGAGGCACGAAGTCTTCGCTGCGACAGCTGCGTAAGTTGCCTTTGATACTGTCCCCGCGAGTACCGTTGCAGATGCGGTGCTGACATTTCCTTTAGGTATTGCGCCGTACTCGTCGTATTTCTCGGGAATTTCGAGACTCCCATGCAGTTGTCATGACAATTAAACTTCATGCTTGCTACTAAAGCTTTATCGCTACATTGTGCCAAAAGTTCTTCACTTCTAGTGATCAAGTTTCAGGAACTGTTTGTGCGCATGCTCGTGGTGATGGCATTGTCGACCTTGAATAGCTTCCAGATTGTTCATACATATTGCATATTGTCCATTACTGTGTCCGTGCGCGGAACGCCCGGATTCGCGCCACGCCCGCCCTCATTCGAAACACAGATCAGCCTCAAATTAAACACGCGATAACTCTACCAATACGGACCCAATTCAAGCTGCGATTGAAGAAATCAAATCGCTAGGACTAGGAGAACAATTATCGTATACACAGATTACAGCTAAGTATAGTGTTGATCGCTCTATACTAAGCCGAAGACACTAGGGCGCTCAGGCACCACGAAGTGTTCAGGCAATCAATTAACAAAGGCTCAACCAGCAGCGAGAGCAGGAGCTTGTACGATATATTAAAGAACTCACAGAGAGACATATACCTCCTATAAGGGAAATGGTACAGAATTTCGCATTAGCAATAGCTAAGGGGCAGTCAGCGAGAGCTGGGTTACCCGCTTTATCAACCAACATAATATCCACCTTATCTCACAATAGACAGTCGGTATGGACAGCAACCGCCACCAAGCTAATTCAGAGAATAAATATCGCCTATAATTTAACCTGCTGTATAGTAAGATTAATTAGAAATAGATAGATCCTTATTATACGTATAATATAGATAAGAAGGGCTTTCTAATTAGTATTATTAGTAGATTAAAAAGGATATTTAGTAGATAAATATAGGAGAAGAAAGAGGTAAAAGTATTAATCTAGGATAGTAATCGCGCCTAGATTACCCTTCTAGTATATATCTATACTAATAGATCTACTCTACTACTAAACTTTATATATAAGGCTTCTAATAAGTATATTTAATTAATATAGGTAGAAGATATTATAATAGAAGAATACTAAATCTTTATTATCTTATTATCCTCTAGCTAGATAAATAATAATATTAGACTCGCCTAATATACCTTATAAATAAGCGGTCTATATAAGCGAGTAGTCTATTCTATTAACTTTTTTAACCTTTATATATATATAGCTTAACAACTAAATAATATAATAGTAATTTATAACTTATATAATTATTCTATAAGAACTTTTATATCCTTCTAATATATATAAGAATTATATCTAATCTTACTATAGTAACTATAGTATACTTTATACTATCTATTTATACCTAATTATATCTTAAATTAGCGTATTATAGTTTAAATTTTCTCCTTATTATTCTTTTTAGTAATAATTATCTTATTTTATACTTTTATTAGGGTTTCTTATACTTAAATCCCCCTTTTTTTCCGCTTTTTCTATTTTATTACTACTTTATTTACTTTTTAACAGCTAACGATTTTATTATATATTAACCTAATCTAATATATTACTTTTATAAAATCTTTTTTAAGCTAATTTAGCTTCTTAATAATAGAAGCTAGTAAAAAGTTAATATTCTTTTAAATCCAATTATAAATTAATATTAATTAAACTTCTAATATATCTTATAAGTAAGCAGCCTATATAAGTAAGCAGTCTACCCTATTAACTTTTTTAACCTTTATATATATATAGCTTAATAACTAAGTAATATAATAGCAATTTACAACTTATATAATTATTCTATAGAAACCTCTATATCCTTCTAATATATATAAGAATTATATCTAGTTTTATTATAGCAGTTATAGCGTGCTTTATACTATTCGCTCGTATCTAATTACACCCTAAATTAGCGTATTATAGTCTAAGTTTCTTTCTTATCATCTTTTTTAGCAATAATTATCTCTCCTTATACTTTTATTAGGGTTCCTTACGCTTAAATCCGCCTTTTTTTCCGCTATTTCTATTTTATTACTACTTTATTTACTTCTTAAAGGCTGATAATTTTATTATATATTAACCCGATCTAATATATTACTTTTATAGAGCCTTTTTTAAGCTAATTTAACTTCTTAATAATAGAAGTTAGTAAAGAGCTTATATCTATTTAAATCCGATTATAAATTAATATTAATTAAGCTTCTAGCTCGCGCGCGTTATTTAGTATTTTTACTTCTTATAGGGTATTATCTTATACTAGCAGTATTAGTATATAAAGCTTTATATTAAGCTTTAAAAGTACCGCTTCTAAATTAAATAGGACTAGACTAGCTCCTTAAAAGCTTATATAGATATTATCTATTATAATTAATATATTAAAAGCAGCTTTAAAAGCTAAAAAGAACTTAAGTTTTATAATATAGTTAATATAATTATATGCTAAAACTAAGATCTAATTTCTATATATATACTTTAATAGTAAAAAGTAGCTTATATCTAGTAGCTATAATAGGTATAATAAATAAGCTAGTATATAGAATAGAATAATACTCTATTCCTCGCAGAGTTTCTAGAAATTAAATAAGTTATAGCTGTTATAGCTATTAAAGATTAGTAGTCGACGCGTACCTACTATATAATCCTTTATATACCTATAAAAGTACTTTAACTACTTAATACTGAGTTTATTTATTATCTAGCTATTTTTACTAACTATAATAGCCTAGTTCTTAGGTATATTATTACCTTCGTACTAGATAGAGAGATAGTAGTAGTTAGCAATAATAATAAAGGGTAGGAACGTTTAGCTAGTAGTATTAATCCTCTAAATTACTAAAATCCATTTATAATTACCTAATTAAATTGCTTTTAGTTAATTATATCTCTCTATACCTATAATAACTAGTTATAATAAGATAATATTTATTCGAAAGCTAGATTTATTAAAGTTATATATATCCTTATCTATAATATTATATTTCTCCTTAGTACGCTATATAAGCTTAAACTAGTTTTTAATTATCTTAGAATTTTTATATAGAATTTTCTAGCAATTATAAAACTAATTTAGGCGTATTTTAAGCTTAGAAGTATATCTAATAAAGTTCCTAGGCTAATATATATTAATCTAGCTTATACTATACTTAGTAAGTAAACTATTAGCTATATTTTATATAGTAGCTAAAGTAGGTGTAAATTCTTATAAATCTAGGTTAAATATATATTAAATAATAACCTCCTCTTTAGGTTTTATTAGTTTTTTTAAGTTAGGCTTATAATTGCGTATTATAGTAATACCGCGACACCTCTATATCTATACTACTCTTACTATAATACTCGAACTAGCTGCTAGTAATAGCTGTTAGCTGCTAGCTAGAATATAACCGACTTATTATAACTATAATAGAGGAAGGTTTTGCTAATCTAGCTAGCCTATATAGTAGTATAGACCTAGTTTTATAATAATGCAAAGAAATCGTTCTATAAAAAGCTTTATATATAATCTTATCCTAAAGCTTTTTACTTATCTTATTCTACTTTAAGTTCTACCCCTTTTCCTATCTATATATAGTTGTATACTCCCTTATAAATAGTTTAGTAGTTTTTCTATATCCTTTCGTATAAGGCCTATAAGTATTAATACAATTTCTAGGTCTTTAATCCCCTATATACTCTTATATACCTCTAAGTAGATTTATACTATATTTAAACCTATTATCTTACCTATACTATTATATTATATAGAAAAATTTAATACTACTAGTAATAACCTTTTTAATAATATTATATCGATTATTTATTTAAATACGTTTAAATCTAAAATATACCTAATTTAGTTTAGATTATAATATTTATATACTATTATATTAAATTATTTAGTTATCTAAATAGAATTTTAGAAATCTTCTATTAATTAAAGCTTTTAGGTTTAGAACTTCTTATCTTCTATAATTAGGATTACCTTTAGAAAAGCTACGTAAAGTACGCTTAGGTAAAAACTTAAAAACTACTAATAATCTATTAGAATTAGAGGTAACTGCTAATATCTAACTATAATTTACCTTTTAATTTCTATACTAGAATTAATATACGCGTAAGTTATAATAAGAGTAAACTTTTATCTATATATATAGAATAACTATTACTTCTTATAGGGGGCCCTATAATAGGCGGACCCTTCTTTATAAGGCTAGTAGTAAAAAACCTATCTAATTTAAAAGAAAATTAGAGTAAACTAACCCTTCAAAAATAAATTACAATTTTATAAGAGAAGATTATACGCTTAATATAATAGAGAACTATTAGTTCTAATTAACTTCTATAAACTACTAAATTAGTACTAATAATATATTAAAAAACTTTTATAACTCCTCTAGTAAAAAACCTTTTAGCTATTTCTAAACCTTTTTAAGCCTATCTTACTAAATATATACCTAAAATTAAAAGCTTTATAAATAGTAACAAACCTATATTTAAATAATAGTAAGCTTTAATTTTAGACTAACTTAAGATTAATATAGATTACTATTAGATAGAGTATATATATATAGTATTAGTATAAGAATATACCTCTAGTACTGCGAAAGGGTATCTAGAGCTAAAATACCTAGCTAAATTAGACTAGTATCAGTTTAAGAATATTAAAGAAATAATTTTACTTCTACAATCGTATTTTATTATAGGTAATAAAGAGATAGAGGTATAATAGGCGTTTTAAGTCTTAAGAATAAATAAGAGAGAAGCGTTCCTAACTTTTAAAGCTCGCTTTATTAGTATAGCTATTAGGGGATCTATATCCTAATCTAAATAGTTCTTCTACCTATAAGATAAGATTCTCTCCAGCTTAAGAATACTAAACCTTAGCTTTAAGCTTATATAGAAAGGCTTCTTTAATACTATAGTCGCCTACTTAATAGCCTATAATATAGAAAGGAGAAATATTTCTAACCTTCTAAAATAAACTATTAGCCTATAGGTTATAACTAAAATAAATTCGAATTAGTACTAGAAAGCTTTTAAGAGTTTATCTAAAGTAATCTATAATCTAATACTATCCTAATCTACTCTAGTATTAATACTTTATTCTACTATAATCGCTTTTTAATAATCTAGTAAGACTCTTATACCTAAAAGATATATAGCTTTAAATAATTACTATAATTATAGTAAACTAGAATACTTTATAAACAAATATATAGTTTTTAGAGTATAAGAGATAGAGGTTAAATAAGAGGAGATTAAAGAAGAAGAGTTCCTAAACGTAAACGAGTACTACCTAAATAGTTCTCGGGTAGGAAATAGAAACGTCTAGAAAAACTCTCTATTCTAGGCTTAAATAAGTATAACTTATTAAATATCGATTTATCGTATTTATTTAGAGGAAAGTACTTCTAAATCCCTACTATTCTATATTTAAAAGGTGTTAGTATATAACTAAACACCCTTATTAATACTAGTATCTAAGACTTTCTATTCTTTAATTCTATAGTAGCTAGATTACTCTCTTAAGCTCTATATATATTAATATAGCGTTTACCCTTTAAATTTACTATTAAAGGTTTTTAGAACTAAATCTAAACTCTAGTTAATTAGTATATCTATTTATACCTATAAATTAATAGAAGAACTATCTAAAACTACCTATTTATTATTATAGATCTAAATACTTAGGATTGTATTATTAGTATTAAATAGTTATATTACTTTTAACTCTAATTAGATATAGGTAAGAATTAGATTATATAGCCTTTTAAGTATCTTACTACTTATAATTCTTTACCTTTTCTTCTTATATAATTAACTCAGCTAGTATATAATAAGGAGGTAGAGCTAGATATCTAGTAACGCGATACTCTATAGGAAAAGAACTAGTATTAGTAGTCCTATAGTCCAACTATCTATTATATTAAGGGTCTATTAAAACTACTAAAACTATATTAATCTCCTATAACCTATAGTTTAAATAAGCTTAGAGCTTCTATATACCCGTATATAATAAAGTTTAAATCCGATCTAAAGAAAATCCGTTCTCCTATTATCGCTCTTATTATAGCTAATACTTTCTACTTTAATATAAAGAGAAAAGAGAACGAGTTTTTCTCTATATCTCTATATAAAATCGAGCAGCTAATTAAAGATAAGTAAGCCCTAGAGCTGAAAGATAAGGCTAAAAATAAAGTACTAGTAAATCTCCGATTACTATCCAAATACTATAAGTATTAGGATATATTTAGTAAAACTATAGCTTATTAATTACTAGAATACCGCTCTTATAATTATAAGATTATTCTTATAGAACTGCTCCCTAATAGTTATAGCCTATTATATATATAACAGCGCAGATAAGATAATAGGTCTAAATACGGCACGAATCTACTTAGAGGTATATAAGAGTGCGTAGAGGTTTAGGGACCTAGGAATTCTATTAACACCTATAGGCTTTATACAAAAGGATATAGAAGAACTACTAAACTACTTATAAGGGAGTATATAACTATATACGGAAGGGAAAAGGGGCGGAGCCGGGGGTAGGATAAGATAAGTAAAAAGCTTTAGGATAAGGTTATATATAAAGCTTTTCGTAGAACGATTTCTTCGCATTATTATACTACCCCCCTCCTTATAGGCTAATAGTCCCTATCTACGCTAGTTCGGGAGGGAATTAGAGCTATTATAAATAGGTTCTAGTATAAAGAAATTTCTTTAAAGTATTTATTAGTAAGAGCTAATATATATAGTTACCTATAGAGATGTGTTTATATATTAATATAATGTTAAGTAAGGTTTTTATAGTAAGTATAATTGACCTATATATTAGCTAGTAACTACTATCGTAATAGTTTATTAATATTGCAATTTTGTCGCGTATAGTAATAAGTGTTTACTAGCCTTAGTATATTGCTAGGTCGCTATTAACTAAGCTTCCTTAACTAAATAATAACTTCTACTCCGTATATATTATTATACGTTCCTAAAACCGTTAATTATTAAAGTATTACTAACGCCTTATAGAAAAATTAATTAATATACTACTCCGCCCGCCTTTTAGAGCCTCTTTAAAGGCCTTCCAGGTTATCTACCTTTAGATTATATATACGCTCGCCCGCGGGCAGCGTATAATATTTACCTTTTAGTCTCTAAGATTAAAAAAATACGAGTATTATACCTTGTAAAATAAAAAGTATAACCCCGTACGAATTATATCTAATACTAGTAGAATACTTACTACTAACGTACTTATAGATCCCCTTCTACTATAAGGAGGAGTTTCTAGTCCTCTAGGGCTATCTTAAACTATAGGTAGTAGCCTAATACGCAGGGGATAAGGAGGATAAAAAAGTAGCCTTTAAGGCTATTTTAGAGTCCGCTTATAGCTTAGCGCTTATAGCCTAGATTGTAAAGAGTTAGGAAGATAGCCTTCTTATAGCTAGTATCTAGATAGCTTTATTCTACTAGAGTACTAAGTTGCTCTGTTAGGTTTTAGCTCTAAAGGCTCTAGTATCTAGCCTTTAAGCTAATATCGCGGCGCTCTTAGGCGGCTAAAGACAAGATAAAGGAAGTTTAAGGAGAGTCTAAAGGGAAGAAAGGGGAAGGAGAGTAGAAGAGAAGAGGACTAGGGAGGTATCTAACAGCCTACTATCAGACCCTCTAGATTCTATAGAGGAGTAATTTTAGGCCTATAATTTAGTTTTCTAATCTACTACTTAACTCTTATATATTATCGTCTACTAGATAATTTATATTTTCTATACTATCCTTATATACTTTAATCTATTTAGTTAGGGCTCTTAAGGGTTCTAGCTAATTCGGATACTTATTATAAAAAGTTCTTAGCTTATAAGGCGAACCTATAAAATTTAAAGCTTTATACTAGACTAGGTTAGAATTATATCCTACCTATTTTATATAGTATTTAAGGGTCTTATAATATAGCTTACTAGCTAGTATTTCCTTAACCTCCTACTCTTCTA
>ML986899.1:0-13360 GCA_010094045.1 Lojkania enalia | reverse complement strand
GCATTATTATACTACCCCCCTCCTTATAGGCTAATAGTCCCTATCTACGCTAGTTCGGGAGGGAATTAGAGCTATTATAAATAGGTTCTAGTATAAAGAAATTTCTTTAAAGTATTTATTAGTAAGAGCTAATATATATAGTTACCTATAGAGATGTGTTTATATATTAATATAATGTTAAGTAAGGTTTTTATAGTAAGTATAATTGACCTATATATTAGCTAGTAACTACTATCGTAATAGTTTATTAATATTGCAATTTTGTCGCGTATAGTAATAAGTGTTTACTAGCCTTAGTATATTGCTAGGTCGCTATTAACTAAGCTTCCTTAACTAAATAATAACTTCTACTCCGTATATATTATTATACGTTCCTAAAACCGTTAATTATTAAAGTATTACTAACGCCTTATAGAAAAATTAATTAATATACTACTCCGCCCGCCTTTTAGAGCCTCTTTAAAGGCCTTCCAGGTTATCTACCTTTAGATTATATATACGCTCGCCCGCGGGCAGCGTATAATATTTACCTTTTAGTCTCTAAGATTAAAAAAATACGAGTATTATACCTTGTAAAATAAAAAGTATAACCCCGTACGAATTATATCTAATACTAGTAGAATACTTACTACTAACGTACTTATAGATCCCCTTCTACTATAAGGAGGAGTTTCTAGTCCTCTAGGGCTATCTTAAACTATAGGTAGTAGCCTAATACGCAGGGGATAAGGAGGATAAAAAAGTAGCCTTTAAGGCTATTTTAGAGTCCGCTTATAGCTTAGCGCTTATAGCCTAGATTGTAAAGAGTTAGGAAGATAGCCTTCTTATAGCTAGTATCTAGATAGCTTTATTCTACTAGAGTACTAAGTTGCTCTGTTAGGTTTTAGCTCTAAAGGCTCTAGTATCTAGCCTTTAAGCTAATATCGCGGCGCTCTTAGGCGGCTAAAGACAAGATAAAGGAAGTTTAAGGAGAGTCTAAAGGGAAGAAAGGGGAAGGAGAGTAGAAGAGAAGAGGACTAGGGAGGTATCTAACAGCCTACTATCAGACCCTCTAGATTCTATAGAGGAGTAATTTTAGGCCTATAATTTAGTTTTCTAATCTACTACTTAACTCTTATATATTATCGTCTACTAGATAATTTATATTTTCTATACTATCCTTATATACTTTAATCTATTTAGTTAGGGCTCTTAAGGGTTCTAGCTAATTCGGATACTTATTATAAAAAGTTCTTAGCTTATAAGGCGAACCTATAAAATTTAAAGCTTTATACTAGACTAGGTTAGAATTATATCCTACCTATTTTATATAGTATTTAAGGGTCTTATAATATAGCTTACTAGCTAGTATTTCCTTAACCTCCTACTCTTCTACCCCCTTAATAGCGATAGCGGGTGGTTTTAGAGCTTCTTACCCTAGTAGAGGGTCCTAGGGGTTCTTATATAGTAGGTTTAGTACGAAGATATTATATATTCTCAACCCTAGGGGTAGCTATAGATAGTATAAGTTTCTAACCTATTCTAGTACTTTAAAAGGGCTCTTCTATTAATTAGATAGCTTTTAGTTTAGTCTCTAAACCGTAAGGTTCTTAGTATTTAAATAGACTATATTACCGATCTACTAATTAATCGGTTACTAGTAATAGTTAATAACGGATTATATACGATCCTAAGCTTTCTTAATATTAGCCTTTACGGTTTCCTAGGTTGTATATATACGAGTTACTAGAGCTAAAGCGTTTTTATAATTTAATTTATCTATTATAGTATTATAGGCATCTTTACTAGAACCCCTATACTAGACCTAATTAAGATCTGGGACTCTATATAGTTAGAAGAATAAGGCTAGTATAAGGTATGTAACGTACTTAGTAACTCAGCTAACTAAGCAACTAAATATACTTAGTAGCTTAGTTAACTGAATAACTGAGTAAGAAAATAATAAGGGAACTAAATTGTATTTAACAACCTTACAACTCTAATCTTCGTAGCTTTTTATAGTTAACTTAAATATCTTTCGCATACTCTACTTATATACTTCTATTATAAGCTTATAAGAATAATATACCTCGTAGTACATAATTACTCTTAGTTATTACCCCGCCTTATACCAGGCCAATTAGAAAGGCTGTTACACTTTAACTACCCTCGTAAGGCTAGAAGAAGTAAGACTAGTCAGACTACTCTAGTTATAAGGAAAGAGATACCTTCGGTAAGTAACGTAGGAAACTCACGCAAGTAGAATGTTGGGATTAGCTAGTAAAGCCACCTCTTCGGAGGTAGATATAACAACTATATTTATAAGAATGTAGAACGAATTAGCGTAATAACGGGAATAGCTAGTTCTAGCAGATAAATAGATAAGAAGCTTAAAAAAGACTTAGAACAGCCTTCTCGAAAGTCTTAAAGGAATATAAGGAATAGTTAATAGTAAATAAGGGATAGGACTTATAGGAATTATCTAAAAACTTAAATAAGTTAAAAGAGTATTACTAATAATATATTACTAATAATAAATTAAACTAGTACTACTCGACAAATTCAATAGAACCAGGTCCAAGCTTAAAGGATTCCTAGTAGTAGTAAGAATCTATATCAACGCTAACCTCGATATTATTTAATATAAGAATAAGAAAGTACTATTTATAGGAGTATACTTAACAGGTAAACTACTCAACTAGTTCCAGTCCTTTCTAATAGATTTTAAGAACTACACGGAGGAATACTAGAAGAATAAAACTAAGGTAATATTTATAAGTTTAGTATATTTCTAATAGAAACTTAAACTAGCGTTTAGAGATATTAACGAAGTATAAGCAGTAGAAGATAGACTCTATAACCTAGTTTAACTGGGATCTATTACCTCGTATATATTAAGCTTTTAACAGCTCTCGAATAAAGTTGTATAAAACGACTATAGTATAATAGTAAAGTTCTATAGAGGATTAAAAATAGAAATAAGAAGAGTAATAATATATATAGAGTAACTACAGGACCTAGCGTTATACTTCTAACTAGTAAAGAGAATTAACAACGAACTATACTAGTTTAAAAATAAGGAAAGACAAGCGTACTACTAAAGGATATACTTCTTAGTAAAGGCTACCGACGCGGGCGGACTTATAGATCTAAGCGCTACTAGAGAAAAGAAGCCTAAGTTATAGGCGACTTAGGAAAAGAAGACTTAGAAAAAAGATATTAAGTATTACAATTATTAAAAACTAGGATATATAGTAAAGGAATGTCGAAGTAAAAAGAAAGAAAAAAGAAACTAGCCTATAGAAGACAAACCGCAGGAAGCAGGTAAAGAAAAATTAGCTGCAACTATAGAACACGGAACCTTATATTAGTCCTTCTATAACGAAGACGAGTGTTAAATACACCGACAACTTAAAGAAGCTATAGGATATTAGTCTTAAAAGAAAATATAACTTACAGCAACGCAGGAACGTATAAAAAGATAGCTAGAAGAAGTTTAGGAAATACCTAATAAGGATAAAGAAATAAATACCCCGTTATAAATAGAAGAAGCTACTACTAAAATACTAACACCTAAGCTAGTACCTAGAGCATATTCTACGTACTAACAAGGAATGATCGAGTATAAATAGGGAATACCGGCTCCTATAGCTACTCTACGAGATAAACTACCTATAAAATTCTACGATAAGAATAGACTAGAATAAGATATTATCGACGTTTATAAAGAATAGTAAAATACCTACTCTAGGGAAATCCGCTTCTTATATTTCCAAAAATAGATAGAAACTACGAAAGTAGTAGAAAGGCACCTTAGTATAATAGATTAGGACAAGGCTGTATACATAGTACGGAAAGCAGTAGCCTTCTTATAAAACGAAGTACTAGTAAAATACTGGATACTAAAGGTATCACGATATAAATAAGAATAGGACTACTAGGTTAGAGAAGATAATAACTCCTATATAAACTAATACTATCTAGCACATTTTAAGATAGTATAGATATCGTATACTAAATAACAGTATAAAGCCTACTAAGGAAGAAAGGAAAATATAGGCGTATAGCTAAGACGACTAAACGAAAACGAAGTACTAGGAAACCCTATAAAGTAAGAAGCTATAATAGAATAGGAAGTTACTAAATAAACCTAAAACTATATAGTACTCGAACCTAGACCTCTATTACCTAAAGTATACGTTAGAGGAAGACTATAGTACGAATATCTAGAACGGAAATGCCCGAAATATATATTTATAAAAGAAGTAATAGCCTACTAGCCCGAGATAACTTAGTTATATAGGAACGTAGGAGAATACTACCTTATAACACCCGGACGGTACTATAACTATAAAGTATATATACTTATTAATAGTAGAGTAACAAAAAATTTTATAGCTAGTAACTATATTACTAGAAAAGGAATACCTATAATACGACTAGAACGACCTTATATAATTTAAACTATAGAAAGAAAAGATTTCTAGAAGAAAGTTATATATACTATAGAACTAGAAGAGTTCGAAATTCCAGGAACAACCTAATAAGGACAAATATTCTAAATTGTAGAGATTACCGACTATAATATTATCCTAGGAATCCTATAGTTAAGAAAAGAAAACCCTTAGATAAATTGGTAAACGGGACGAATCATCCTTAAAAACTCTAGCCAACTAATTAAGAAACAACTCGCTGTAATAGTAAAAGAAGTAGTAAAAGAATTATTCCTAATAGAAAACGCATTATATAGCGTACTTAAGAAATACCAACATTTGATAAAACAGCTCTAAGAACTACTACGATACCTACCTAAATACAGAGAACACGATTATAAAATCAAATTATAACCAGGAAAAGAACTTAGATATAGACTAATATACAGCCTAATACTAAGGAAAATAAAGGCTCTAGAATAATACGTAGACGAATACTTGAAGAAGGGAATAATTAGAGAATTAAACTTACTAGTAGCATACTCTATACTCTTCGTAAATAAGAAAGGAACAACCGACTTATAAATATATGTTAATTATCGCACCCTTAACAATATTATAATTAAGAATTAATATCCTTTACCACTCATTCGTGATTTAAAAAACTAATTAAGAGAAGCTACTATCTTTACAAAATTAGATATCTAGAACGCGTACTATTAAATCTATATTAAAGAAGGAGACGAATAGAAAATAGTATTTAGAATAAAAAGAGGACTCTTTAAATACCTAGTTATACTATTTAGACTTACTAATATACCAGCCACCTTCTAAAAACGAATTAATAAGATATTAAAACCCTATTTTAAACAATTCTATATAGTATACTTAAATAACGTTCTTATATATTTAAAAATAAAATAGGAATATAAAGAATATATTAAACAAGTACTACGCGTATTATAAGTAGTAAAACTATACCTTAAAGTAAGAAAGTACAAATTCTATACTACAAAAATAGACTACTTAGAATTTATTATCGAACTAGAGCAACTATAAATAGACCTAAACAAATTAGCAGCAATTAGAGACTAGCTAACCCTAAAGTTAATTAAAGATATCTAATCTTTTATAGGATTTTATAACTTCTATCGAACCTTTATTAACGATTAGAGTAATATAACTATACCTCTAACTCAACTATTAAAGAAAGATGTTACCTTTATATAGGGAAATAAATAAGAAAAGGCCTTTTAAGAAGTTAAGAAACAATTTTAGCAGGAACCGGTACTGAAACTCTATAACCTAGAAAAGAAAGCTCTTATAGAAACTGACGTATTAGAAATAAGAATAGCTAGAATCCTTATACAAATCTATAATAGGAAATAATATCTAGTAGTATATTACTTACGAAAACTTATACTAGTAGAGATAAACTATAATATATACGACTAAGAACTCCTAGCTATTATAGTATACTTTAAAGAATGGCGTGTATACCTGTAAGGAGCGAAATAGTAAACCAAAGTCTATTACGATTATAAGAACCTTACCACCTTTCTTACTACTAAAACTCTTACCCCTAGATAGGTTAGATAGTTATAAGAACTAGCTACATTCGACTTTAAAATTATCTATATTAGCGGAAAATAGAACTAAAGAGTAGACGTACTAAGTAGACTATTAGAATACGAGTAAGAGAAAGGAACTACAGCTATACTACTAAGAAGATAATAAGATGGAAGTATAGTATATAATTACCCACGACTCGCAGCAACAACTATTACTAAAGAAGTAAGCTAGATAATACTAATTAGATTAGTAACAGATAGGATATCTGAAGAACTCTAAGAATAAGAACCGGAATAGATAGATAGACTACTATACGTCTATAATTAAATCTACGTACCAGCTAAAGTTAGAAAAGAATTTATTAGATAATTTTATAAAGCCCCTACCTACAGATACTAAAGAATAGAAAAAACGCTAGAACGAATCCTTAGGGGATTCTACTTTTCTAAAGCAAGGGAATAGGTAAAAAATACGTTACGAGAATATATAGACTGCTAATAAAATAAACCTAATAGATATATACTCTACAGACTATTATAAAACCTAGAAATATCTACTAGACTATAGACAGAAATTACTATAGACTTTATCGTTAAGCTACTAAAGTTAAAAGACTACCCTAAGGGAGAAGTATACAACTCTATTATAATAATTATAGATAGACTTATAAAGTATACCTACTTTATCCCCTATAATAAAGTATTACTAGTAGAATAAGTTGTAAATATCTTTCTAAAATAGATCGTAGTACAGTATAGAGTACTCTAGAAGATAATTATAGACTAAAATACTAAGTTTACTTTAAAGTTTTAGTAGATAATTATAAACTTACTAGGAATTAAATATAAAATATCTACGGCATTTTACCTATAAATAGATAGATAGATAGAACGAATAAACTAAATAGTAGAGTAATACCTATAGTACTACCTTAACTACAGATAAAATAATTAGGTAATACTACTACTAATAGCGTAACTCGCGTATAATAGTACTATATATAATATAACCGGAGTATTACTATTTATAGTAAACTATAGGTATAAACTAAAAATATATAATACCCCGATTAAAGTAGTATTATAGGTACCCTAAGTATAAGAATAAGTTGAGATTATTTAATAAATACAAGACTTACTGAAGAAAGATCTCTAGTTCCTATAATATACTATTAAGAAATACTATAATAAGAAATATAAATAACTACCTTACTTTAAGAAGGGAGAAAAAGTTTAGCTGCTAAGACGAAATATTCGAAGTAAACGACTAAGTAGTAAACTAGACTATATTAAAATCGGACTATATAAGATTAAAGAACAGACGTTACCTATAAACTATTAACTTAAATTACCTACAACTATAAAAATCTACCTAACCTTCTATATCGCGCTTATAGAAAAGGCACCTCAGGACGCTAAACTAGTAGTATATAACGTAGACGCGTACGGAGAAGATTAGGAATAGAAAGTTGAGAAAATAATAAGATATAAGATACGAAATAGTAAATAATACTATCTAATAAAATAGTTAGAAACGGATAAATACGGGAACCTATAGAATAATATCTAAGAGTTAGAAGAAAACCTTAGCCCTACGGTGTTGCAGGTATATTATAAAATCTAAATTTACGAAGAAAACCTGGAGATAGAGTAGTAGAATTAAATAGTATTAGCTATATTATAGAAGGCGACTCCGCCTTAGGAAGAAGACCCGCCTTATAATCTACCTCTTCCTCCTCCTTAAGCTACTCCCACGCACGTTTATAACCCTCTACCTACCTATACTTTATTTATTTACAAACTTTATAAAGGTGCTAAATCTTTGTATAAGCTACTGCTACCTTATTAAAAAGTTGCTCTAACTCCTCCTAGACTAGACAGATCTCCTCTTCCAGCTTTACAACTTCAGCATCCCGTTTTACTACTAGAAAGAATCAGGAACAAACTAGTATTACGGGACTAAAATATATAAATAATCTAAGTATCGCGATCTATATTATATAACAAACGTATACTAGTATAAAAGTACTTTAAACAATATAACTTTTTAGGTGTCTCCTTCTTATCTACCTTATAAGTTAACCCCTTACGAGAATACCGGGAATAAAGTATAATCGTTTTACCTAAACAGTCTATATAATTAGTATAATAGTATCTACTTAGAGTTAAACGATAAAGGGGAAGTATTAGGAATATATATAGTCTCAGCGAAAACAGCGTATTAACCCTACTATATATTAGTTTAAAACGGGAAAACTCTTAGGCTAAGAGTTTAGAAGGGGAAGGTAGTATTACAGGTATCCTTACTAGAACCCCTATACTAGACTCAATTAAGATTTAGGACTCTATATAGCTAGAAGAATAAGACTAGTATAAGGTACGTAATACGTTTAGTAGCTTAGCTAACTAAGTAACTAAGTGCACTTAGTAGCTTAGTTAACTAAGTAACTAAGTAAGAAAATAATAAGAGAACTAAATTGTATTTAACAACCTTATAACTCTAATCTTCGTAGCTCTTTATAATTAACTTAAATATCCTTCGCACACTCTACTTATGTACTTCTATTATAAGCCTATAAGAATAATATACTTTGTAGTACGTGATTACTCTTAGTTATTACTCCGCCCTGTACTAGGCTAATTAGAAGGGCCGTTATATATAGTAATAGGATTAATAGAATATTTCTAATCCCAATTCTAATAGGGCTTAGATCTGTATAAGATCTAATACGGGGATATTCTAATAGTTGTATAGGGTAGAGTTGCTTATACTCGGTCGATTATAGATAATAGAGAACTCTAGTTATTCTAGTAGAAGAATACGAAAGAGCGTAGTCTCTAATTAATATACTTGTTTATAATTTCTATCTGTCTGTTAGTCTCTTTATAATAAGTAGTAGATAGTTTAATCTTTACACCTAAGATATAGTAGAATTCGGACTAGAAACTAGATATAAACTAAGGTCTTTAATCTAAAATAATAGTTTTAAGCGTATAGCTAAAGTAGTATACCTATTAAATAAATAATTCGGCTATTCCCCGTACATTAATTATATAATAGTAGGGGATAGATATTACTTATTTAGATAGGCGATTAATTACTACTATAATCTAATTGTATCCGGACTTATCTATAGGAAAATCTTTAAAGTTAATATATAGGTACTATATTAGTTAATTTAGTATAGGAAGTAGATAGATAAAACCTAGGGTTTAAGTTTATATTAGATAAGCTTTATAATATAGAATATAATTCTATATATATTATTTACAAGTAGCTTTTATACTCTTCTAGTAGTACTTCTAGGATAGTAACTAATAGGTTTTAGTAGCACTTAAGTATATAGAAGATACTTAATTATAAGCCTCTTATATAAGCTATATATAAAGGCCTAAATCTAATAGAATATATAAATGATTATTGTAGAGGAGTAGTCCGTTCTCTATCTAATACTTATAGGGTAAGAGAGTACGTTCCTACGCGAAGGAGGCTTAGTTTTCCTATAGTAATACGTTAATTAACTCTAGAGAGTCCAGTAATATAATCTACTCCTAGCCTTTAATAACGTTTAGTATAGCTGCTTAAGTTATTATTTAGATAATATAGGACTAGGCTAATTTAGTATTAATTCGGGGGTGAAATCGATATAGTCTAAGTAGAACTCTCGACTAATTATCAGTTTAAGCTGCTTTTAAGTTTTTTATATCTTATTCGCAACGGCTGAGGATATCTACTCTAGTATTATTCTTACTTAAAGTATACTTAATTCGGAACTAATACTAAGCTAATTCCTTAGTCTAATAAACCTAACAAGTATTAAGTACTTTCGTAGTTATAAAATATTTAAGTAAGCGATAATTAGTATATACTAGAGTTCTAGTAGCTACTAAAGTAAGTTCTACCCTCTATTACTTAAACGCAGTAACAATTGCGAATAGTTCCTTATTATAAATCTCCCAGTTTAGTTCCGAACCAGATAGAACTTTACTATAGAACGCTATAAGGTACTATTTTCCGTTAGAATATTTCTATAATAGTACTCTTATAACTACTCTATTAGAAGTATTAGTTTCCATTTTTGTTTCTAACGTAGAGTTAAAGTAGTAGAGTATAGATATACTTAATAGAGCTGACTTTAATTTCTTAAAGGTAATATTACATTCTAAAGTTTATATAAAAGGGGTTGTAGGGCTTTATAGTATAATAATTAGCTTTATAATATGTGAGAATTCCGGTATAAACTGTTAATAGAATCTAGTAAAACTTAAGAAGGATTTTATACCCGTTATAGTAGTAGGTAGCTGCTAGTTGTATAGTACTTCTACCTTCTCTAGATCAACCTTAAGGCCTTTATTTAATAGAATGTAGCTAAGGTATTTAGTTCAGGTAATATAGAATTCGCTCTTCTTAATATCAACTTATAACCCTATTTAACGTAATCTCTTAAGAACTTTCTTAACGTAGATAGTATATATTACCTCGTCTTCTAAATAGACTAGGATATCGTCTAGATAAGCGATATAGAAGTTATCTAGGTAGTTAATTAGTACGTCGTTTATATAGCGCTAGTAAATTGCTGGGCCGTTATATAATCTAAAAGGTAGAACTTTATACTTATAGGTTCCGTATCGAGTCTAAAAGGTAGTATATTCTTTAAAACTAGAGTCTATTCTAATCTTGTTAAAGGCCGCGCAAATATTAAACTTAGTAAAAATTACTACTTTAGTAGGCCTAGATAGGAGTTTATCTATATATAGTATCGGATATATGTTCTTATAGGTAAGAGTATTAAGTTTATAATAATCTATATAGATATACAGGTCGCTATTAAGTTTATAGACGTAAAGGATTAGAGATATAAAAAGGCTCTAACTCTACTTAATATACCTATACTATAGATTATCTATAATATACTTTTTAGTTGCCTCTAGCTTCTTAATATTCTACTTATATAACGGGCTGTAACTATTAGGGAGGAGTTCTATAAGGATAATCTTATAATTATAAGAGCGGTGTTCTAGTAATTAATAAGCCGCAGTTTTACTAAATATATTCTAATATCTATAGTATTTAAATAGTAATCGGAGATTTACTAGTACTTTATTTTTAGCCTCGTCTTCCAGCTCTAGAGCTTACTTATCTTTAATTATCCGCTCGATTTCGTATAGAGATATAGAGAAAAACTCGTTCTCTTTTCTCTTTATGTTAAAGTAAAAAGTATTAGCTAAGATAAGAGCGATAATAGGAGAACGGAATTTCTTTAGATTAGGTTTAGACTTTATTATATACAGGCGTACAGGAGCTCTAAGCTTATTTAGACTATAAGCTATAAGAGACTAATATAATTTTAGTAGTCTTAGTAGACTCTTAATATAATAGATAGTTAGACTATAAAACTACTAATACTAGTTCTTTTCCTATAGAGCGTCGCGTTACTAGATATTTAGCTCTACCTCCTTATTGCGTGCTGGCTGAGTTAATTATATAAGAAGAGGAGGTAAAGGATTATAAGTAGTAGGATATTTAGAGGGCTATATAATCCGATTCTTATCTATATCTAGCTAGAGTTAAAAATAATATAACTATTTAATACTAATAATATAATCCTAAGTACCTAGATCTATAATAATATATAGGTAGTTTCAGATAGTTCTTCTATTAATTTACAGGTGTAAGTAGATATACTAATTAACTAGGGTTTAGATTTAGTCCTAAAAACCTTTAATATTAATTTTAAAGAGTAAGCGCTATATTAATATATATAGGGCTTAGGAGAGTAATCTAGCTACTATAGAATTAAGAAACAGGAAGCCTTAGGTGCTAGTATTAATAAGGGCGTTTAGTTGTATACTAACACCTTTTAAATATAGAATAGTAGGAATTTAAAAGTACTTTTCTCTAAATAAATACAATAAATTAATATTTAATAAGTTGTACTTACTTAAGCCTAGAATAGAAAATTTTCCTAGGTATCTCTATTTCCCACCCGAGAACTATCTAGATAGTACTTATTTATGTCTAAGAACTCTTCTTCCTTAATCTTCTCTTATTTAACTTCTATCTTTTATACTTTAAAGACTATATATTTGTTTGTAAAGTATCCTAGTTTACTATAATTATAGTAATTACCTAGGGTCGTATACTTTTTAGATGCGAGAGTCTTACTAGATTATTAGAAAGCAATTATAGTAGAATAAGGTATTAATACTAGAGTAGGTTAGAGTAGTATTAGATTATAGGTTACTTTAGATATACTCTTAGAAACCTTCTAATATCGATCCGAATTTATTTTAGCTGCAACCTGTAGGCTAATAGTTTATTCTAGAAGGCTAGGAATACTCCTCCTTTCTATATTATAGGCTATTAAATAGGCGACTATAGTATTAAAGGAGCCTTTCTATATAAGCTTAAAGCTAAAGTTTAGTATCTTTAGGCTAAGGAGAATCTTATCCTATAGGTAGAAGAACTACTTAGATTAGGATACGTATCCTCTAATAGTTGTACTAATAAAGCGAGCTTTAAAAGTTGGGAATACTTTTCTCTTATTTATCCTTAGGACTTAAAACGCCTATCGTACCTCTATCTCTTTATTATCTATAATAAAATATAATTATAGAAGTAAAATTATTTCTTTAATATTCTTAAACTAATACTAGTCTAATTTAGCTAGGTATTTTAGCTTTAGATACCCTTTCGCAGTACTAGAGGTGTATCCTTATACTAACGCTATATATACACGTTCTATCGGATAGTAATCTATATTAATCTTAAGTTAGTCTAGGATTAAGGCTTACTATTATTTAAATATAGGTTTACTACTATCTATAAGACTTTTAATCTTAGGTATATATTTAGTAAGGTAGGCTTAAGGGGGTTTAGGGGTGGCTGAGAAGTTTCTTACTAGGGGAGTTGTAAAAGTTTCCTAGCGTATTATTAGTTCTAATTCGGTGGTTTATAGAGGTTAATTAGAACTAACAGTTCTCTATTATATTAAGCGTGTAATCTCTTCTTATAAAATTGCGATTTATTCCTTAAGGGTTAGTTTACTCTAATTTCCCTCTAAATTAGATAGGTTCTTTATTATAAGCCCTATAGAGAGGGGTCCGCCTGTTATAGGGCCCCCTATAAGAAGTAACGGTTATTCTACACGCGTAAATAGAAGCTTACTCTTACTACAACTTACGTATATATCGATTCTAGCACGGGAATTAGAAGGTAAATTATAGTTAGATATTGGCGGTTGCCTCTAATTCTAATAGGTTATTAGTAGTCTCTAAGTTTCTACCTAGGCGTACTCTACACAGCTTTTCTAAAGGTAATTCTAATTGTAGGGGATAAGAAGTTCTAAACCTAAAGGCTTCAGTTAATAGAAGGTT
>ML986898.1:12479-34583 GCA_010094045.1 Lojkania enalia | reverse complement strand
ACTTAATAGAGATATTTAATAGGTAAACTAGGATTATAATATTATTAATATAAAAGAAGACGATTAGCTTATTATTTACGTATAAGCAAGATATTCCTAGTACTATTTTAAGGCCTAATTACCTTAAAGTCCTATCTAGCTTATAATACTAAAGTTTCGGAGTATCCTTAAGGCTATATATAGCTTTCTATAGTTGTAGATATTTCCTATACTTATATACGAAACCTTCTAGTATATAGATATATATTAACCTATCTAATCGGCAGTTAAGGAACGTATTAACGATATTAAACTGGTATATATTAAGTTTAAAATGAGTTGCAATTAATATTAGAAAGTGAAAGATTCGTGCGGCTAATATAGTAGTATAGGTATCTCCCTATTAAGATTGCAGATTGCTATATACGACTAATCTAGCCTTAAATTTATATAGGAAACCGTTCTTATTAAATTTATATGCGAATACCTATATTACTAGGAGAATTTTAATAGAGTCTTAGAGGATTGTTACCTTTTACTAGGTATCTATATCCTCCTACTTCTGTAACTTAGCGCGATAGGTCTTATAGAAGCTAGTACTAAAAGAGTAATTCTTTAGATCTTTATAGTACTTTAGTTCTAGTAGAAGCTAATTATAATAATATTTTCTAATAATACGAGTTTTCTTTATATAATTTACCGGTATCAGCTCGCTATTAGATAGTGCTATAAAGGTAGTAAAGTATAACTAAGGCGGCCTACGGCTATATAGAGACCTACCTTCCTAGATTATATTATCCCTCGATATTTAGCTACTAATTTCTTCCCTCCGCGGGGCATTATTTGTTCTTCTTAAGGATATAAAAGTATAAGGAGGCGACAGTTACTATTCTTATAGCAAATTATTACTAAACGCAGTATCCTTACTATCTACTAGTAGTATTATAGGGGTATTCTAATTCTTTAGTACTAGCGCTGGTATTAATTCTAGCGTTAAGAGTCCCTAATTACTAGTAATATCGTCGATTTGTTCTTTAAAAATAGTATTCTCCTGCTAATAGGCCTTCTTACTAATTAAATTACCTGCTAACTTAGTAGGGATATTTTAATTAGGCAGCCGATCCTTATAGATCGCTTCTGCAACTTCAATCGTTTCATTATTACTACTATTAATAGAGCTCTTAATATTATTAATTTAAAAAAGAATCTTCTCTAGGAATTCTTTTAGCGGATATTCCTCCTTCTTACTAGATATAATATTGCTAAATATAACGTCTCTAGTATTAAGTACCCGTTTTAGTTTCGGAATTAGTATTTAGTATATATTTATACTCCTATATTATAAGAGTTTCCTGATTAGTACCCGCAATACCAGTTTATCACCTCTTAATAGAGTTTTATCTAAAATGTACGCTCGCGATCCTATAACCTAAAGGTAAGTAAGAGACAATTTATAGCTAAAAACGGCCTTATATAGAGTTTTAAATCGAAGGCTTGCAATCAGTGTTCTATTAAGTAGGTATATTACTGTATAAGCTAATTTATTAGCGTATTTATTAGAGATATTACTTTCTATTATAAGAGCGCGCGCGTAGGTTATAATTTAGTACTCTACTTATTCTACTAGGCTATTCTACTTAGGCGTATAAGGCGCACAAGCTTTAATCGCAATTTCTTAATTAAGTAATACTTTTATAAGTTCTAAGAAGTTTAAGTTGTTATTTATATAGATATATACGATCTTTCTTTTGTACTATTATTTAATTTTTGCTAATAGTATTTTAAAGGCTTTTATAAGGGTAGATTTTAACTAATTATATATCGTAAATCCCTTATACTACTAGGACACCTGATTAACTATATAAAATAGATATCTTTTACTATTGTAGCACCTCTCGCAGTTCTTTTAAAATTGTATAATATTAATCGCGATTCTTTTAAATGGTTTAGTAGCCGGGTAAAGCTAACTACGCCGGCTAATCTACTATAATAACTTCGCTTATATATATATCTAGTAATCTTACTATACTAGTACTTTCTAATCGTTTAACTAGATACTCTTAGCTACCTAAGGTAGGGCTAATACTAAATCTCTACCTAGGTAGTCTAATAATCAGTACGCTTCAGCTAAAGAAATAATTTATATTAGTCGCTGGTAATAGAAGAGCTTTTTCTTAATTACTATAACTATCTTATATTTGGAAAGCGAATCGAGTAGAAGCCTTTTTACTAGGTCCGCGTTTAGTAGCTAGTAGCTGTTAAACAACTCTAAATAACAAACGATATTATGGTAATTATACTAGTAAAGGTAATCTCTACCTAAGTTAAACTAGATACCCTATTCTCTATTTTTAATCAGGGCTATTATATTAGTTAGCAACTAAGGGATATAAGCGACTTCTATTAGCTTAATATCCCTTAGGTCTATAGGAGAATTAATCGTAATTACGATAGTACCCTATTCTAATATAAGGTATATACTGCCTTCCGCAGCGATTTTATCTTCAGAATTTGCTATCTAAGTAGTCTACTAACTAAAAGCCTTAGAGTTGCATATATAGATATTAGAACCTAGATTAAGTATCTACCAATTTAAAATACTAGTCTATTCTTTCTCAGGGGTAGTACTTGCTGAAAAATTGCCTCTTTAAATTACCTAGGTATTTCCCTAGAGGCTAGCAGCCTTTATAGAGGCCTTACTATTAAACGAGGATTTCGACTTCTTATATTTTTCTATATTTACCTTTAGGGTATTCTTTTTCCCCTAGTTATTCCTATTTAAGATATTATCTCGGGCTTTTAGTATTTTCTAATCTAGTACCTAGTTTAGTAGCCTAATCAATTCGTTTACGTACTCGCAATTACTCTAGAAATACCGCTTCTTATAGAAGTAGGGTAGTAGAGTACGTAATTATAAACTAGATTTTTCTTAAAGCTGCTGTATAGTACTATTAGAATTTGCTTAAAGAATTAATAGACGTTGTAAAGCTGCGAATAAGCCGAGCGCCTTTTATAGATTAAAACATCTATAGTAATTAGTATATTAGTATACTAATTATTCAATCGTAGAAATCGGTTAATCGATCCTACCTAGCTTATTTTTAGTGTTGATCGGTACCATATAGATTAGCACCCACATCTCATCTTTCTTAGCAACTGTTAGAAGAAAATCCTTTTCTACTCTAAGGCCCTGAACTTCTACTAAGCCAGCAGCCTTAGCATAATAGATTACCTGATTCTACTAATTTAGCTACTTCTCTACCTCTCTATCGGTTGGGTACTTAAGGAGAGTTTAATATTCCTTCTAGATTAGTTGCTCCCTCGACTCGATAGTAGGCGCTAACTTTTCCTATAAGATTCTAAGAATCTTATAGCTGGTTATATTGTTGCTAAGTATTACTTTGTGTTGAGGCGATATTATTGTTAGAATATCGCTATATATAGTATGGAGAGCGTCGTTAATCTTAATCCAATCCTTCCTCTATCAGTTATACTAGTCCCTTGCCCAGTTCTAATCTATTGTTTATATCGAGGTCATCTCCTTATATATAACTCTGCTAGAGGGGTATCTTTCTATTTCCCCTTCTAGATTTATCTTCAGGGTCCGGAACTCACCTATATTAAGGAGGGGAGGTTCTAGCCTATAAATTTTAACCTCTTCAGGAGGTACGCTTAGATCCAAATATTCCTATACCCTCAGCCTACTAGCTGTTAGTTTACGCTACTCGAGCCAATCCTCCTAATCGCTAGGGGTACTAAGTATCTTCTTCTTAGATATAGCTATAGAGGAGTGTGCAACCGTTGCAACACCAGAAATATACTAGGATATATCGATACTAGAGAATAAAATAGCCTCAAACGCGATACAGTATGTTAATAGGCTTATAAAGTGCAGAATTTGCACGTAATTCTGATAGCTGAGTGCCTAAAGATCGTTGGTAAACGATAAAGATAATGATATCGCGATATTACGATACTAAATAAAAAGGAGTGATATCGATCGCAATATATAAATTGAGTTGCAGCTATTTTAGTGCGGTAACCGGGATCATAACTATAGTGAGAGGCGAATCTTGTCTCAGGGAGGGAGATGAGGAGCTGAACTGGTTGATTGAAGATGGCCAGTAGGCCATATTTATGTACATGAAAAAGGGGTATATCAGCTGATATCCAGCGTGATATCCGGCGTAATATCGACCGTGATATCGTACGTCGATATCTAATACAGCTCGGTAGACTAGCCGAAAATCCCCATGATATTATATATATAGCGAGGTTTAATAGAATATTAATTAATTTTCTATTATAGTAGACTAAAATAGAAGCTATAATTTACCTTTAAGTTATTATTATAACAATTATTATCTATTCTAGTCGTCTAGTATAGAATAATCTAGCTACTATTCTACTTAACAAACTAATTAACCTACTATATACTAATACTAGTTCTTACTATAGAACCTGCAAAATTCTAGATTATAACTTATATAAGTAGAAGGCCTTTTTAAATAAGTATTATAATATAGTTTATAAATTTCTTCTTTTACTAAAAGTTAAATTTATATTAATTAATTCTCTTATTCTTATAGAGTTATATTTAAACTTAATACCTCTATACTAGTATAGAATATATAATATTATACTCCCTCGCTATTTTTAAATAGTTAATAGATTCTCTAAATACTAGTAATTTAATAGTAGTAAATATAACTTTAAGAGATTCTATATTAGCTAAAATAGATAGTATTAAGGTTAGAGGTATTTTAGTATTAGATATATATTAACTCTTAATATATATTAACCTATAACTTATAGTATAAGTAAGCGGTCTATATAAATAAGTAGTCTACTTTATTACTAAAATACAATATTTAAGCTTTTAATAATAATATAATAATAAAATAAAAAGAATATAGTCTAAATAAGAATTTAATAAACTTAACTCTTTTAGCTACTAAAAGAAGTTAAATAAATAGTAAAGGATATATTACTTTAATATTTAATATAATTTAAATAACTTTATACTAATAATATATTAAAATCCGCTTATAGTATAATTATAAGCTTAACTTAAAGAGACTAGTAAAATCTAAAAAGAAAGTTATTATTTAATATATAATTAACCTAGATTTATAAGAATTTATACTTATTTAACTACTATATAAAATATTACTAATAACTTACTTACTAAATATAGTATAGACTAAATTAGTATATATTAGCCTAGAGACTTTATTAAACGTACTTCTAAACTTAAAATACGTTTAAATTAGCTTTATAATTGCTAAAAAGCTCTATACGAAAATTTTAAGATAATTAAAGGCTAGTTTAAGCTTATATATTATATTAAAAAGAAGTATAGTATTATAAATAAAGATATATACAACTTTAATAAATTTAGCTTTTAAATAAGTATTATCTTATTATAATTAGTTGTTATAGGTATAGAGAGATATAATTAGCTAAAGGTAATCTAATTAGGTAATTATAAATAGATTTCGGTAATTTAGGGGATTAATACTATTAGCTAGACGCTTCTACCTTTTATTATTATTACTAGCTACTACTATCTCTCTATCTAGTATAAAAGCGATAATATACCTAAGAACTAGGCTATTATAGTAAGAACGGCTAGATAATAAATAAACTTAGTATTCCCGTTTAATCTAGAAGTAGTACTTTTAAAGCTTAATATAAAGCTTTATACGCTAATACTACTAGTATAAAATAATACCTATAGAAAGTAAAAACACTAAATAATATATACGAGCTAGAAGATTAATTAATATTAATTCGTAATTGGATTTAAAGGGATATAAGCTCTTTACCAGCTTCTATTATTAAGAAGCTAAATCAGCTTAAGAAAGGCTCTATTAAGGCGATATATCAGATCGCGTTAATGCGCAGTAAAATCGTCAGCCTTTAAGAAGCGAATAAAGCAGCAACAAAACGGAAACAGCGGAAAAAAAAGGCGGATTCAAGCGCAAGGGGCCCTCATAAAAGCGTAATGAGAGATGATTATCGCTGGAAAGGATGATGAGAAGGAAATTCGGGCTATAATGCGCCAATTTGGGGTGCGATCAGGTACGAGCGGACAGCGTAAAGCACGCTGTAGCGGCTGCGGCAAGGCTCGGTATAATTCTCGTACATGCTAGAAGGATGCAAAGGTTTCTATAGAATTATCGTGCAAGTTGTAAATTGCTATTATATTACTTAGTTGTTGAGCTATACGTATATAAAGGTTGAAAAAGTTGATGGGGTGGACCGCTCGCTTGTATGGGCCGCTTGCTTGTAAGGTACGTTAGAGAAGATTACTTTAAGTATAGTATTAGATGATTCTCAATTCTTCAACGCTCCGTCTTTCGCTCTCCCTGAGATTTTTTCCTCTAACTTCTCCATCGTAATCCTATTTTTTTCGAACTGATACTTGCCTTGTTCTACCAGATATCTTGCAATATCATCCTCTTCTCTACGCACGGCATACGAAACAGCATCTAAGCCTTTCTCGTTTGTCGCATCCACCACGGCTCCATGTAGCGCCAATAATTTGATAACTTCCTTGTTTCCGTACCTAGTTGCTCGTTGCATGAGCGGTCTATTGCGCTTCTTGAAGTTTGGGCACAATCCATCGTCTAGCAGGCCTTGCATAGGAGCCGGATCCGAGGCTTTGCACGCCTTCTCAAGGAAGCATTTTCCCTCTTCCGTAGGCCACGGCTTCTTCATCACATCTCGAAGCTGCTCAATAATTTCGATATGGTCTTCCAGGGGTAAATCAGCGGCATTCATGAAAGCGAGTGCGAGTGCGTTCCGTCCTGCCTTGTCTTTAGAATGGGGATTGGCGCCGTGCTCAAGCAGCAACTCGACAACGACAGGAATGCCAGCACTCACAGCGTGGTGCAAGGCAGTTTGCTCATCTGCTCCAGCTTTGTCGTCGACCAAAATCCCATCTTTCCCAAGAAGGAGCTTAAGCACGGTAAGGTGATTATCTGCTATCGGTTTACGAAATTGGTTTGCAGTCAATAGCAGCGGGCTGGTCCCAGACGAGTTTTTAGCGTTTATATCGGCATTCTTATGGAGCAGCATTCCGACCGCGTATGCATCTTGCCGACGTACAGCAAGGTGTAGGGGTGTGTTAAAAGTTGCAGGAAGAGCAATGTTGACCTCCGTCGACGAGTGCAGGAGGAGCGCAAGAGCATCTAAACGGTGTTTTTCAAGTGGCTCGGAGCTATTTCCGTAAAAGAGCTTCATCAAAGGACAGTCACCTCTGAGATCTGTTTGATTAGTGTCAGCCCCAGCATCAACAAGGTCGCGGATCAGATTTCCATATCCCTCGAAATTATCGTGCTCTATGGCAAAATGCAAGGGAGTCTTTCCGCTTCTCCTATCCCTAACGTTTACATCAACTTCATACTTAATAAGTTCCTGGACGCATTTGTTATGTCTAGCGCTGGCCCCCTTCACGGCATTAAAAATCGGACGGGGGCGCCGGGCTTTTGGCAAAGCCCTACCAGGATTGCATCCCTTTTCTAGCAACAGTCGAACGGCTGGAACCTTTCCGAGAGCACAATATTTCTCCAAGAGTCTGTGGTCCCGATCTAGCCACACGTTTAGACTGAGTCCTTGAAGTGCTCGTTTCGTGTCTTCGGACATTATAGACGTAGGTGCATAGGATGTGGCTTCCCACACGTTCTTCATGTAGACGCTAGGGCTAATACCAGGTACAAGCTTCCTCTTTTCCTTTTTCTTGAACTGCCTCGAAGAGACTTCTGAACTCTCCTTGTGCATAGTTAAGGATGCAACATTTGCAGCCGAGAGCTGGGTTCTACGACCTTCGAGATCTGTCGGAACTCTGAATATCCCGCGGATGACATTATCACCAGCAACTCCCTTAACATGTTCACTTGTAGGCTTGGGTGGGGTGTTGTGAAATTTGAACGATACTTTTGGAGGCTTCTTTGGGAGTTGAGCAACATGCAGTGAATCTTGAGGGGAGCTAGGTGTCGGATCATTCGGAGTAGGTGAAATATGTTCCGGTTTAATAATGTGGGCTAGCCCGACCTTGATCGACGAAATTTCGCTGGCCTTTCTAGGTTGCGAATCTCTAGAAGAGTGTGGGTCTTCAGATTCCGCAGGAGATTCGCCAATTTCGGGCAATGCAGTCAAGTTTACCTCAGGACTATGCCTCTCATCCATTAGCTTCTTTACAGCATAAATATCAGTCCTTCCTGATAGGCTCATAATTCTAGATTCCGAGGATAAGCCTTGAGATTTGGCCTCTTCTTGGTTGTTGGGAAGAGTATCGAGTGTTTGTATCCAATCGGGTCCCTTATCAGGAAATCTAGGAGGTGGTTTATCGCGAATAGTGTTATTCTGATTCGGCCTATTCAATTCGGATGCCTCCTCTATGCTCGGGATAATAGTAGTTTCGGAACTTGAGTCAGAGCCAGAGCTATCTTCCACTTCGTTAAACGGGTTAATGTCTTCATTATCGCTAGATTCCGGGCTTTCGTACTCCAGAAACCCTAGGCCAGTGTCGCGAGCTTTGCAGCGTTGGGAGGCTTGCGAATGTGTTGCGGCTTTTGCGCCTAGTCTGGGTGGATGCCTAATATCACCTAACAGCTCAATCGGTTCCGCAGAAAGCAAAGGCGAAGGCATGTCCCCCATTAATTCAACTACAGGAGGTGGAGGCGGGATACTAATGAATTCAATGTCTTCTAAAGTAGGCTCATCGAATGTTTTAGGCGTAGGCAGACTTTCGTACGGGTTGGGCGCGTAAGCTTCGTTGACGGGTTCAATCTCTGGTAATGGAGGCAGTGGCCACTGACCAGGAATGGTATCTGTACCTGCAAGCCAACTTTCAATCGATGAGCTTTTTTGAACGGAAAGACTGGTTGGCTGTGGTACATCGTCTCTAAAAAGGTCCGTAATGTCATTTCTTATAACGGTAGAGTCATTTAGTTCTTCTGGTACCATCCTGGTGCTGCTATATTCGAACACACGCTCTCGGAAATCTGGTTGACACTTGAAACAGCAGAAAACATTGAAAGACGCAGACTCGAGGATATCCTTCATCAGACCGCGAGACTTCGGCCGGTGGGATGGAAGCTCATCTAGCATATCTCTGATCCAGGCGAGAGGCTCGTTGTCATGTTGGGGGCCGTTGTTCGATTGCTGAAGCTCGTTGACCCATGTGTTCACTACTGGGGGGTTGGCCCAGATATACGGCTCTAACCCTAGAGGCTTTGCCTTTCGTTCAACCATAATTTCAAAATCCCGCAAACTGCGGCTTACAAGTAGTGTCGCCATTTCGAGGAACACAATACCTAGTGACCACATGTCACTAGAAGAGCTCCTAGGCCATCTCCTAGCAACTTCTGGAGCCATATAGTCGAGACTTGCCGGCACGTTACGATCCTGCGTCACGCTTGCCTGATTTCCTGCCCAGTTATAGGCTGATCCGAGATCACTGATGAAAATCTCTCCCTGGTATACGAGAATATTGCGGGAACTCAAATCCCGGTGTCGGATTTTACACTCGTGCAAATAATGAACGGCTCCTGCGAGGCATCCGAAAAATCGACGGATGTCATGACGATCTCGACTGTTGAGACCTTCAGGCCTTCGAAGGAAATCGTAGAGGTTGCAGTCTGCGACAGGATTCATCAGGAATGCAATGTATTCTTTATCAGTATACGACCCAAAGACTTTCACGAGATGGCGATGCGACAATGTTTTCAGATTTTTCAGTTCCTTAACAAGATCTTCCTGGGCTCTTTTATTGGCATCATAGCCTCGCCGAGCCCGAAGAACTCGTTTTCGCGCATATCGCTCTAAACTCAGGCTGCTCCAAACTTGGTCAACGGCGCTATGTTTTTTGTGAGCAAGTGGTGCTTCATTCATGAAGAGAGGATTACGTACCCAAAACCACCTTGTCCGAGGGAGCCAATTCTTTGAAAATGTTGATCACCACTTCCTTCAAAATAAATATGGGGAAGCTCTCGAGTCCAAGCATCCTCCCGTCTTGACAAGGACTCAAGTTCCCTGGCACTAGTCAAAACACAGGTCTGTACTTGTAGAAATTTAAGCCGCGTCTCCTCATCAAGTACAAACTCGGGTAAGGTGCGATTGTCGTAAGGTAAGCAAAAATCGGTATACCGCTTCTCAACAAATTGGTCCATGAGATCAAGCCGATGTAAGTGACGAAGGATGATGTAGGTCCGAGGCAAGTATCCCCAACCCTTACGAGCGCTTTTCGCATGACCAACCTCCAGTGCACAGAGAAGGCTAGAAATGCGCTGGACGCGATCATCTGGGACTTGTGCCGTAGCCTGACCTAGCACAGCACTTGGAAGGCTGCATAGTCTCCCCAAAGACGAGAGAAAACACTCCTCAGGAATAACTGCACTGGGTTGGGCCACGTCTACTGGTGATCGCCTTTGTGGGAACAGAAAGGAAAGCATTCTTCGACATAAAAGAAGGATGAGTTGGAAGATTGGAAAGCTTGAATAAAGGGCAGCATGCGTAGTGAGCAAGGCTGTGGTCCGCCAACTTCCGACCTGTGCGCAATGAAACAGCACTCGACCTATTGGGGGTAGTTTTCAGACGCATTGTACGACTAATTTAGAGAGATTCTATATAATGTTAGGTTGTGGGAAGAAGCGGCAGCATGGGCAATCATGCTGCGTGACAGCTAGGAAAATGACTGGCTCACGTAGGCTCCAAGACGGCATGCACAATATCTATCACATATCCCGGGAGTGTGTGTTTTGGCGTGGCTGAGACAAGCCCTCATCTAGACCTCGGATAATTGAACGCCAATCAGCGCGACTTACCATGCAGCTAAACTATTATCTTGTATGCAGGCTGCTGCAAATGTACGGGTTAGGCAGTTCGTAAGCATGATTTTCCCGCAGCTGGCAATGAGCGCCATTAATGAGTGGTGGCTTGTAGCTATGGCTATGTGACTAGGCTAAAAAGGAACTCATGCTGCTCGATGGAAAAACCTTCGACCAATAGGCAAGGTTGAAATTTACACGAGGAGGCGAGTGTGACGCGTCAGAGAATGCCATTGATCTCTTGAAATACGGAGCTGAACTCTCAGCTGAACGCCGCAATACAAGTCATCCTTGACCATGCGGCCCAAAATCAACTATTGGCCTGGCTTTGATAAATACAGCAACCGTGGGACAACCCGTTTGAAGGAGCTATAGCTTTATATCTGGAAATCCCCCTAATCGTCGAACAATCTCCAACTATTTGGAGCGACAAGTATTATCTCATCGAAGTGCAACTAGCCGATACCTAAGATGACCACTCCATTTGACGCAGCAGCAGCAGCGGCCGGCCTATTTTCTCTCACTTTCCAAGCATTCCAAGGCTGTGTGGGAGCCTTCAATTTCTTCAACACCGCAGCGCATATTGGCGCAGACGGATCGCTATTCAGTTCGAAATTACAATGGGAGCAATACCGCCTCGTAGAATGGGGAAACAAGGCAGGCTTGGGAGAAATAGGGAGGCCGAACAGCAAGCTCAATTGGCAAATTGCATATTCATTACTGCAGCAATTTGAATCATTGATGACATCCGCAGAGGAATTGAAAACCCGTTATCGCCTCGAGGTAACAGAAGAAGCAATTGAAGAGAGTGAAAGATTGTCAGTGGCTAAACCACCTCAAAAAGGCGTCGGAAAACTCATTGCTCGGTTGCGACCTGAGATATATGCTACTACAGGGAGGGTTATCCAAGCCAACAACAACACAATGAAGCGGCTACGGTGGGCAACTATGGGTATAGGCCAGGCAAATCGAATCATTCGCGACATATCCGATCTAAATCAAAAATTGCATCAGTTACTTGATTCCATAGACCAAGAGCGCCGAGATTACGTTGATGCGCTGTTGCTCCGCGATATCATCTCACGATCATCCTCTGCTATCGACGTCGAACAGATTAAGGAGATTCTAGAGCCGAGTCCATCACCTACCAACAAGTCAATACAAGCGGCTGCGTCCTTGAAGCAGATTCGTCTAGTAATTGGCGTAGATAAAAGAGATGATGAAGTCGGGACTGCGCCGACTGAGAAAACAAAGGGCAGTATGCCTTTAATAAGAAAGCTTAAGTACAAGAAACTATTACCCTACATGACGGAGACTCCGATGCGCGAGAGTGGGATTGAATTCGCTAGATACGACTGCAAGCCGGTTCTAGTGGAATGGAAAGTTGCCGAAGGCCCCATGTGGCAACAACTCTTCAATCAAGTTAGAAACCTCGCGGTACTGTTGACCAGTGAGGTTGGCAAGACTTTCCGATCTCTTCCATGCATCGGATATCTGCCATGGGAAGAGAAGGAACGATATGCTCTCGTGTATGATATCCCCGATGCCTCTACAGAAGATTCCAAAGCCCACTGGAGAATGAAGTCGCTCTACGACCTTCTATCAGAGCAGCCAATACTCTCCCTTAGTCGCCGCTATCAGATCGCCACAGGAATGGCAGAAGTCATCCTGCAGCTCCATACAGCAGGCTGGCTGCACAAGAGCTTCCGCTCAGACAACATCATCTTCCTCTCCCCAACAGGATCAACGACTGCAGACTTCTTGAACCGCTCACCTTACCTCGTCGGATATGGATACGCTCGACCTGACACTCCCGACGCCGCAATCTTCACCCAGCTCCCAGACACAGTGCTCAGGACAGACCTCTACCGGCACCCACAAGCCCGCGGGATCCCGCGACAGAGATATCAGAAACGGTTCGATATGTACGCGTTTGGATGTTTGCTTGTAGAGCTTGCATTATGGAAGCGTTTGACTGACATTCAGTCAACCTACAGGTCAATAGATATAAATAAAGTGATTGCGGACGCGGCAGCGTCAAATGCTGAAATTGAGCTCCCTTCATTGCTAGAACTCCCATCTCGAGAGCAGTATGTTGATGAGCTGAAACATTATGCCGGAGAGGCTTTTGTAGAAGCAATTAAATTGAGCCTTTTAATGGAAACAAAAGTAGAGGAGGGGCAGGACGCGTCATTGGATACGCAACAGGCCGTGCTTGAAAAGCTGAGACAATGTAAATGTTAGATCAATGCATTTTTGCGTAGCAAATCAAAAACAAAAATCTATGGAGTAAATATTCGTATTGAGAACTATCACGCGATAATATCCTCTATAACTCAATAAATTTTCCCTCAACTCCTGTTAACGTATTTTATAATCGAGTCGCCTACCTTATCAGCCATCTTTATATTTAGAAGCGCGTATCGCGACAACGCTAGCAGGTATTACTATAGTATTTTTATAGGGGATAGATATACTATTTATCTGCTCCTATGTAAGTTCTAGTATTATATCCAGGCTTACTACAGCGTGCCTACTCTTCTACGCTTTCTACCTGCGTGTACTTTATCTCCTAGCTGCCTATCTATATCTTTTTAAGCAGCTATCTTTGCAGCTTTAGTATTAGAAAGACTACCTTACTTCTATAGAACCCTTTTTAATCGCCCTCTATACTGTAATAGAGTATTATAGACGTCCCTAGTAGAACTCCTACGCTATACCCTATTAAGATCTAGGACTCTATATAGTTAATAGAACGGGATTAGTATAGAAAACGTAACGTTCTGAGTAATTTAATTAACTAAGTAACTAAGTAGGAAGAATAGTAGTGGAACTAAATTGTATTTAATAATCTTACTATTCTAACCTTTATAGCTTTTTATAGTTAACTTAAATATCCTTTATATACTCTACTTACGTACTTCTATTATAAACCTATAAGAATAATCCTTATAGTATATAATTATTCTTAGTTATTACTCTATTCTATATATAGTTAATTAGAGGCTATTATACTTTAACTACTCTTAAAAAACTAGAAGTAAGACTAGTTAGACTACTCTAGTTATAAGAAATACCTTCGGTAAGTAACGTAGAAAACTTATATAAGTAGAATATTAGAAATAGTTAGTAAAGCTACCTCTTTAGAGGTAGATATAGTAACTACGTTTACACGAATATAGAACGAGTTAGTATAATAATAGGACTAGCTAGCCTTAGTAGATAGATAGATTAGAAGCTTAAAAGAGGTCTAAAATAGTCTTCTTAAAAGTTTTAAAGAAATATAAAGAATAGTTAATAGTAAATAAGGAATAGAACTTATAAGGATTATCTAGAAGTTTAAAAAGGTTAAAAAGGTACTATAAATAATATACTACTAATAATATATTAAACTAGTACTACTTAATAAATTTAACGAAACTAGAGCTAAACTTAAAAGGTTTCTAATAATATTAAGAATTTATATCGATGCTAATATAGATATTATCTAATATAAGAATAAGAAAGTATTATTATAGAAGTATACCTAATAGGTAAACTACTTAACTAGTTCTAGTCCTTTCTAATAGACTAATAGATATAATACTTATTTAGAAGTCTATCTTATTAAAATTATAGATATTATTATTAGTAATAACATATTCTACTATTAAAGCGGCTAAACTATCGAAGTAGCTACTTTTCCTTAGCGCAACGAATATTATATACGAAAAGTTAATTTACTTAATACTAATAAGAGATCCTATATATAATATACTTTTATCTAATTTAGAATTTTCTCTACTATCCTTTTAGCACGTACGAGCGTTATATCCAGTCTTACTATAGTTACTATAGTAGTGTTAAGCTGGTTAAGCCCTTTCTTAAGTATTAGTACTACGAGTCTTCTTAAAGGGCTAAGAGTCTATAAGTACTTTAGCAGCTATATATAAAGATCCCTTACTATATAATACTATACTATTATACTAAATATACTTTCTTTTATATATTTTATACTTAGTTACTTCTTCTAATTACTTTTTAAGTTTAGAGTTACGAGTTTAAAGAAGCATATTCTAATATAGTATTAACTTAGTACTTTTTATAAGCTGTAAGAATCCTTCTTATACCTCTTTTAGTAATCGTATAAAGGACTTTTATATAAGTATTAATTGTAACCTAAATTTATATATATTACTTAGAGTTTTAAACTATTAGAAGTCTTCTTATAGAAGTAGTTCTAGTAAGATATATAGTTATATATTAAGGTAATTTAATATAATCTATACGTTTAGAGGAACAATTTCTATTACTTTAAAGGCCTTTTGATAGTTCTTATATATAAATATGTTAAAAAATACGTTCTTAAAGGTTGGAAAAAAGCCTTCTTTATTAATATAGTAGACGTATTAGTACACTAAGTCTTATATATACTATAAGTACTTTAGCTTTAATAGCGAGAAGTAAACTATATTAAGAGGCTAAAGTATATATAATAAATAAGAAAGTATATAAAGCGTTAGAATCTTTTATATAAGATAGTAATTTTTAAATTTTTAGTTAAGGTGGCTTTTATAGCTATCTAAAATAAGTAGCCTATATAACCCTACCTAACGCATCTTTATATACTTATTAAAGTATTTTAACTACTTAAGACTAAGTATATTATTTGTCCAGCCGTTCTTAAAAACTAAAATTTTCTAATCGTATAATATATCTACTTCTTTATACTATATAGAGATATAGATACGTCCTTTATAGATAATAAATAGTAGGGTTATATATGTAGCAGTGTAGATATTCTAGATAACTATAACCTACTTATAATCGCCTAGCTATATAAGAGTAGGCCTTATATAATATTCTAAACCTATAACAACCTTTATAATACTAATAATATCTATTTAAAAGCTTATTTTATTAAAGTTGTAGATATTATTATTATATATATTATATTTTACAATTATATCCTATACGAGTTTAAACTATACGTTAATAACCTCTAGATTCTCTTATTTTATTCTTTAATAATCTTTTACTTAATTAAAGGCTATTTTAAGCTTATTTATATGCGCTATAAATTATTTAAACTAATTCTTTCCTATAGATATTCTACTATATACGCCTAATAGTTTATCTATTATATCTACTATCTTATATAGCTAGGGTATAAATCCTTATAAATTAAGGTTAAGAATATATTATACGATTGTTTATTCTTTAGTTACTATAAGCTTCTAGCAATTTAGTTGTATATAAGGGTAAAACGCGATTCTATAAAGTTAAGTAGAGAGTTGTTAATATTATACGTTAAAAGTTATAGCAGCGTATTATACACTCTTAAACTAGCGTAATTTATACGCCTATAAGGTAAGCTTAATTCTACCTTCTTATTAAATTAATAGAAGGTTATATTATAGATTTATTATAGTTTGTACGTAGTGTTTATAATGCTAAGAAATAGTAGCCGCTTCGATAGTAGAATATATTACTATACTTTACTTTAATATTATATACTAGATTAAACTAGCTACTAATAATTTTAGAATTCTTATAAAGAGCTTTTTAATAGTTGTATTTTTAATAGAAGTATTACGGTATCCTTATATTCCCCTCTAATACCTATATATAGCGTGCTTACTTCTATATACGTACCTTCTTCTTCTCTCTTATCTTCCTACTTACCTCGCGTATAGCTTACTCCTTAGCTATCTTCTTATACGACACCTAAGATCTGTATATAGCATACTATACTAAGTATTAGAGAAGCTTTATTATTCCTACTTATAACCTCTTATAATAAGAAGTATATTTTAAGTTTAGAAATACAATTAACAAAGTTTATTAGCTAGTTTTTACTAATCTAGTTAGTAGAGTAAACTAAGTAAATAGTTAACTATATCTCGTATACTATTAATTAGAGAAAAGTATCTATAAGATAATAGATCTAGTATATATTATATTATAGTTAATTCTTCTAGCTTTATAAACTTTTTTAAATTAGACTTGATATAGTTTATTATAAGGATTTTCGGCTAGTCTATTAAGCTATATTAGATATCAACGTATAATATTACGGTCGATATTATACCGGATATTATACTAGCTATTAACTAATATACCCCTTTTTTATATATATAAATATAGCCCGCTAGCTATCTTTAATTAACTAGTTTAGTTTCTTATCTCCCTTCCTAAGATAGATTCGCCTCTTACTATATAGTTTATAAGTAAACTATTAGTATAAGCGAGCTGTTTTCTTACTAAACTTTTAATAGCCTACCTAAATTAATATATAATAGCTTAATATATTAATATATAATTAACCTATAAAGAATTATAAATTATTCTTATAATTTTAGTTATTAATCGAGGTTAAATTTCAACCGAAAATAGCGCTATAATAATATTTTACTACTCTTAAAGTACTCTCTATTTTTAACGTACTAGAATAGCTGTATAATATAATTGTAAGCCGAATTTAAAAAAGCTTATAAAGACTAAAAAAAAGGTATTTATTAGCTATATTCTTAATTAGGATTTACGAGGATTTCTACTTATAATTAATAGCGTACAAGCTATAGTAAATAGATTATTAGCTAAGTATGGTACTAGCTAGATTAGTATCTACTAGTCTCGAAACTCTATATAGTATACTAAATATTTTAGAACCTAATTAAACTATTCTTATAATTATAAGTATATAGTTTCAGCCTCTATAAAATATAAAGGAGAAGTATAAAATTTAAAATAAAAATACCTATAACATATAGTATAAGCGAGCTAATTACCTAAGTAAGTTAATTATAATACTAAGACTCTACTAAAATTACGATAATTATACTTTATAGTATTATACTATAACTAACAACTGCAGAATTAATTTAGAAAGAAGCTAGAATATAGCTTATACTCTAAGCTCTTTAATAAGATGCGATACTAACTATGCGTTATATTATATTAATCTATAATATCTTCTAAAGTATACTTAGTATATAAAGGCGAGGAATAGCTTTATAATACGATTGCCGGCCTAATTTAATAAATCTTAATAAGATTAAGGAGTAGGTAATTGTTTAGTATATACTAGATCTAAATATAAGAGGATTTCCGCTATAGTTTACTACTGTTTAAAATATAGCTAATTTACTACTAGCTATACGCTCTACTAGCTAGGTTAGAAAGAACTAGGTAGAGAACTTTATTAAATATATGCCTAAGCTTAAGGTCAAATTTAATTAAAAGTACAACTATTTAAGAGCTAAATATAAGAATTCTAAGGTTATAGAAGGCTAGTTCTATCTTATATAGAATATAAAGGCTAAATATAGTATTATTAATAAAAATATATATAACTTTAACAAATTAGGCTTTATAATAGATATAATATTAATAGAAGTAGTAGTTACTAGCTCTAAAAGATAGAATTGACTAAAGCAGCTCTAGCTAGATAATTACAAGTGGACTATAGTTATCTAGAGTATTAACGTAATAGGATAGATAATACTACCTTTTATCATCTTTATAGGCACCTACCACCTCTCTATATAATATAAAGAAGATAATATTCTACTAACCTGGGCTATATAGGTTACTAATAACAGCTGGATAATAAATAATATTAGTATTAAGTAGATAAAATACTTTAACGCGTATATAAAGAATTATACCATTAGTACATATTAATTACTAATTTTTAACAGCTATAAAAGCTACAACTTGCTTAAATTTAGGCAGCTCTATAAGAAAAAGAATATTATTACTCTCTATATACCTCTATATTTATTACATCTACTATAGCTACTAGATATAGGTTATTTCTCGCCTTTAAAGACTGTATATAGGTATTAAGTCGAGCAGCTAATATGCAGTTATGTTAACTATATTATAAAAATCGAGTTCTTACTCTATTTTAAAGTAGTTTTTAACGTAGTAATTACAAAGAGTAATATCCTAAGTAGCTTTTAAGGTGCTAGCCTAGTTCTATTTAATCTAGATATAATACTATTAAAGCTTAAAGTTTAACTATATATACTAACACCTTTTATAGTTGAAGATACCTCTTAGAAGTTAAAAATACTAAGTAATCCTATTAAATTTGGGTCTTAATCTACATACGTTTAATTAAGAGTTTAAAAGCACCTAAATAGCTTATATACTTTAATAGTAGAAGCGTTTAAACAGTTTATAAAGGGTGCTATATATATAATATATAAAAATATACTATTATGTACTTAAGTTACTAAGCTTTAAGCAGCTAATAAGGCCGCTATATAACGTCGATCGCATAAAAGAAAGTATATATAGAAGAAAGGCAATCTAACAATTAAAGAAGACGCTTGATTAACTACTCTAAAAGAGTTTAGCGCTTATACTAATAGAAAGAAGGGTAGAAAGAAGGCGCATATTAATAGAGACTAGCTAATTTAAAGGTGCTATAGGTAGTATAGTAAAGCTAGATATAACTTACAAACGTATAAAAATAATGCTATAGATATAGAAGAATAGGCTACTATACTATATAGTATAATAGAATATAAGAAAGTATAATATTTTGCGAAAAGTAGTCGCGATTTTAGTATAGTCTTAGTATTATAATTAGCTCGCTTAGGTAATCAGCTCGCTTATACTATACGTTAATTTTAATAAAATAAGCTTTATTATAAGCTAAATATTTATTATAAATATAAAATACTAAAAAGTATTACTTTTATAGCTAAAGCTTAATCTAATATTAGCTACTATATAGGTCGATTTAGATAAGGACTAATAAGGTAATAATAGGTAGATATATATTATAGACTAACTATTAAATAGTAAGTAGTAGAACTATAGGAACTAGAAAGATAATTAGTTAGTATAATAATATAAAGAAATCGTTCCACGAAAAGCTTTATATACAACCTTATCTTAAAGCTTTTTACTTATCTTATCCTACCCCCGGTTCTACCCCTTTTCCCTTCTATATATAGTTGTATACTCCCTTATAAGTAGCTTAGGAGTTCTTCTATATCCTTTCGTACAAGGCCTATAGGTGTTAATAGAATTCTTAGGTTCCTGAACCCCTATATACTCTTATATACCTCTAAGTAGATTCGTACTGTATTCAGACCTATTATCTTACCTATACCGTTATATTATATAGAAGAATTTAATACTACTAGTAATAGCCTCTTTAATAATATCGTATCGATTGTTTATTTAACTATATTTAAGTCTGAGATACACCTAATTTAGTTTAGGTTATAATACTTATATACTATTATATTAAATTATTTAGTTATCTAAATAGAATCTTAGAAACCTTCTATTAACTAAAGCCTTTAAGTTTAGAACTTCTTATCCCCTATAATTAGGATTGCTTTTAGAAAAGCCGCGTAGAGTACGCCTAAGTAGAAACTCGGAGACTACTAATAACCTATTAGAATTAGAGGTAACCGCTGATATCTAACTATAATTTACCTTCTAATTTCTATACTAGAACCGATACACGTATAAGTCGTAGTAAGAGTAAGCTTCTATCTACGCATGTAGAACAACTATTACCTCCTACTAGAGGCCCTATAACAGGCGGACCCCTCTCTATAGGGCTGGTAGTAAAGAACCTATCTAATTTAGAGGAAAATTAGAGTAAACTAACCTTTAAGAAATAAATTGCAATTTTATAAGAGGAGATCGCACGCTTAATATAATAGAGAACTATTAGTCCCGATTAACCTCTATAAACTACTAAATTAGTACTAATAATATACTAAGAAACTTTTATAACTTACCTAGTAAGAAACCTCTTAGCTACTCCTAAGCCCCCTTAAGCCTACTTTACTAAATATACACCTAAGATCGAAAGCTTTATAGATAGTAACGAACCTATATTTAAATAATAGTAAGCCTCAATTCTAGACCGACTTAAGATTAATATAGATTACTATTAGATAGAGTATATATATATAGTATTAGTATAGAAATATACCTCTAGTACTGCGAAAGGGTATCTAGAGCTAAAATATCTAGCTAAATCAGACTAGTATTAGTTTAAGAATATTAAAGAAATAATTTTACTTCTACGATTATATTTTATTATAAATAATAAAGAGATAGAAGCGCGATAGGCGTTTTAGGTCCTAAGAATAAATAAGAGAGAAGCGTTCCCAACTTTTAAAGCTCGCTTTATTAGTACAGCTATTAGAGGATCTGTATTCTAATCTAAGTAGTTCTTCTACCTATAGGATAAGATTCTCTCTAGCCTAAAGATACTAAACCTTAGCTTTAAGCTTATATAGAAAGGCTCCTTTAATACTATAGTTACCTACTTAACAGCCTACGATATAGAAAGAAGAAGCGTTTCTAGCCTCTTAGAATAAACTATTAGCCTACAGGTTGCAGCTAAAGTAAATTTAGATCGGTACTAGAAGATTTCTAAAAGTTTATCTAAAGTAATCTACGATCTAATACTATCCTAATCTACTCTAGTATTAATACCTCGTTCTACTATAATCGCTTTCTAATAATCTAATAAGACTCCCGTATTTAAAAGATATATAACCCTAGATAATTACTATAATTATAGTAAACTAGAATACTTTGCGAATAAATATATAGTTCTTAGAGTATATAAAATAAAGGTTAAATAAGAGAAGATTAAGGAAGAAGAGTTTTTAGACGTAAATAAGTACCACCTAGATAGTTCTTAGGTGGGAAACGGAGATGCTTAGAAAAACTCTCTATCTTAGACTTAAATAAGTACGATTTATTAAATATTAATTTATCGTATTTATTTAGAGGAAAGTACTTCTAAATTCCTACTGTTCTATATTTAAAAGGCGTTAGTATACAACTAAACGCTCTTATTAATATAGGCGCTTAAGACTTCCTATTCTTTAATTCTATAGTAGTTAGATTACTCTCCTAAGCCCTATATATATTAATATAGCGCTTACCCTTTAAAATTACCGTTAAAGGTTTTTAGGACCGAATTTAAACCTTAGTTAATTAGTATATCTACTTATACCTATAAATTAATAGGAGAACTATCTAAAACTACCTATTTATTATTATAGATCTAAGTACTTAGGATTATATTATTAGTATTAAATGGTTATATTATTTTTAACTCCAGCTAGATATAGATAAGAATTGGATTATATAGCCCTCTAAGTATCTTACTACTTATAATCCTTTACCTCCTCTTCTTATATAATTAACTTAGCTAGTATATAATAAAGAAGTAGAGTTAGATATCTAGCAACGCGACGCTCTATAGGAAAAGGACTAGTATTAGTAGTTCTACAATCCGACTATCTATTATATTAAA
>ML986897.1:17060-34681 GCA_010094045.1 Lojkania enalia | reverse complement strand
ATAAGGAGGAAACTCGGGCTATAATACGCTAATTTAGGGTGTAATTAGGTACAAGCGGATAGTATAAAGCATATTATAGCTGCTATAGTAAAATTAGACATAATTCTTATATATGCTAGAAGGATATAGAAGTTTCTATAAAATAATCGCACAAGTTGTAAATTACTATTATATTACTTAGTTGTTAAGCTATATATATATAAAGGTTAAAAAAGTTAATAGGGTAGACCGCTTACTTATATAAGCCGCTCGCTTATAAGGTACGTTATAGAATATTATAAAAGATAATTATAGACTAAAATACTAAGTTTATTTTAAAGTTTTAGTAAATAATTATAAACTTACTAGAAATTAAATATAAGATATCTATAGTATTTTATCTATAAATAGATAGATAAACTAAATAAATAAACTAAATAGTAGAATAATATCTATAATACTACTATTAGGATATATATACTATTTTATACTTATAATTAGTAATATTAATTATTTGTACCTTTTAATTATAGTAGTATAGTAGTATAGAGCTATATTTCTAATAACTATCTTAACTATAGATAAAATAATTAGATAATACTACTATTAATAGTATAACTTATATATAATAGTACTATATATAGTATAACTAGAGTATTACTATTTATAGTAAACTATAGATATAAACTAAAAACCTATAATACTTTAATTAAAGTAGTATTATAAGTATTTTAGATATAGGAATAAGTTGAGATTATTTAATAAATATAAAACTTACTAAAAAAAACCTCTAGTTCCTATAATATACTATAAAAAATACTATAATAAGAAATATAAATAACTACCTTACTTTAAAAAAGGAGAAAAAGTTTAGCTACTATAATAAAACATTTAAAATAAATAACGTACCTTATAAGTAAGCGGCCTATATAAGTAAGTAGTCTACCCTATTAACTTTTTTAACCTTTATATACGTATAGCTTAACAACTAAATAATATAATAGCAATTTACAACTTGCGCGATTATTCTATAAAAACCTCTACATCCTTCTAATATATATAAGAATTATGCCTAGTTTTACCGCAGCAGCTATAGTATATTTTATACTATCCCCTCGTACCTAATTACACCCTAAATTAGCGTATTATAGCCCGAGTTTCCTTCTTATCATCTTTTTTAGTAATAATTATCTCTCTTTATACTTTTATTAGAGTCCCTTACGCTTAAATCTACCTTTTTTTCTACTATTTCTATTTTGTTACTACTTTATTTACTTCTTAAAGGCTGACGATTTTATTATATATTAACCCAATCTGATATATTACTTTTATAGAGTCTTTCTTAAGCTAATTTAGCTTTTTAATAATAGAAGCTAGTAAAGAACTTATATCCCTTTAAATCTAATTATAAATTAATATTAATTAAGCTTCTAGCTCGCGCGTGTTACTTAGTATTTTTATTTCTTATAAAGTATTATCTTATATTAGTAGTATTAGTATATAAAGCTTTATATTAAGCTTTAAAAGTACTACTTCTAGATTAAACGGGACTAGACTAGCTCTTTAAAAGCTTATATAGATATTATCCTTTATAATTAATATATTAAAAGCAGCTTTAAAGGCTAGAAAGAACTTAAGTTTTATAATATAGTTAATATAATTGCGTACTAAGACTGAGATCTAATTTTTATATATACGCTTTAATAGTAAGAAGCAGCTTATATCTAGTAGCTATAATAGGTATAATAAATAAGCTAGTATATAGAGTAGAATAATACCCTATTCCTCGTAGAGTTTCTGAAAATTAAGTAAGTTATAGCTGTTATAGCTATTAAAGATTAGTAGTTAACGCGTACCTACTATATAATTTCTTATATACCTATAAAAATGCTTTAACTACTTAATACTAAGTTTATTTATTATCCAGCCGTTCTTACTAACTATAATAGCCTAGTTCTTAGGTATATCATCACCTTCGTACTAGATAGAGAGATGGTAGTAGCTAGCGATAATAATAAAGGGTAGGAGCGTCTAGCTAGTAGTATTAATCCCCTAAATTACTAAAATCTATTTACAATTACCTAATTAAATTGCCTTTAGTTAATTATATCTCTCTATACCTATAACAACTAGTTGTAATAAGATAACGCCTATTTAAAAGCTAGATTCGTCGAAGTTATATATATTCTCGTTTATAATACTATACTTCTTCTTAGTATACTATATAAGCTTAAACTAGCCTTTAATTACCTTAGAATCTTTATATAGAGCTTTTTAGCAATTATAAGGCTAATTTAAGCGTATCTTAAGCTTAGAAGTACGTCTAATAAAGTTCCTAGACTAATATATATTAATCTAGCCTATACTATACTTAGTAAGTAAGCTATTAACTATATTTTATATAGTAGCTAAGGTAGGCGTAAATCCTCGCAAATCTAGATTAAGTATATATTAAATAATAACCTCCTCTTTAGGTTTTGTTAGTTTCTTTAAATTAGGCTTATAATTATACTATAAGTAGATTCTAGTATATTATTAGTATATAGTTATTTAAATTACGTTAAATATTAAAGCAGCGCGTCTTTTACTATTTATTTAACCTCTTTTAATAGTTAAGAAGGCTAAGTTTACTTAATTCTCGTTTTAGACTATATTCTTATTATTTTATTGTTATATTATTATTATAAGCTTAGGTATCGCGTTTTAGTAATAGGGTAGACCGCTTGCTTATATAGGCCGCTCGCTTATAAAGTATGTTAACTAAGAGGTAAACTAGATTATATTAAAATTAGACTATATAAGATTAAGAAATAAATATTATCTATAAACTATTAACTTAAATTATCTATAATTATAAAAATCTATCTAACCTTCTATATTATACTTATAAAAAAAGTACCCTAGGATGTTAAACTAGTAGTATATAATATAGATATATATAGAGAAGACTAGGAATAAGAAGTTAAGAAAATAATAAAGTATAGAATATAGAATAGTAAATAATACTATCTAATTAAATAGTTAGAAATAGATAAATATAGGAACTTATAGAATAATACCTAAAAGCTAGAAGAAAACCTTAGCTCTATAGTATTATAGGTATATTATAAAAACTAAATTCGCGAAGAAAATTTAGAAATAAAGTAGTAGGATTAAATAATATTAGCTATATTATAAGAGGTAATTCTGCTTTAGGAAGAAGACCCGCTTTACAATCTACTTCTTTCTCTTTCTTAAGCTACTCCTATATATATTTATAACCCTCTACCTACCTATATTTTACTTATTTATAAATCTTATAAAGATATTAAATTTTTATATAAGCTACTACTACTTTATTAAAAAGCTATTCTAACTCTTTTTAAGCTAGACGAATCTTCTCCTCTAATTTTACAACTTCCGCATCCTATTTCGCTACTAAGAAGAATTAGGAATAAACTAGTAATACGGGATTATAATATATATATAATTTAAGTATTATAGTCTATATTATATAATAAATATATACTAGTATAAAGATATTCTAAATAATATAATTTTTTAGGTATCTTCTTCTTATCTATTTTATAAGTTAGCTCTCTATAAGAATACTAGAAATAAGATATAATAATCTCGCCTAAGCAGTTTATATAATTAATATAATAGTATCTACCTAGAGTTAAATAATAAAGGAGAGGTATTAGAAATATATATAGTAGTAGTAAAGTATTATAGTAATATATATTAGATTATTAATACTAGATAAACGAGTATTAGATTAAGCTATATAGATAACTAATATACTACTACTATAATAGTTTAAAACATCTAGATAAAGAGAGAAAGAAAATAGATATTAGATTATATATATATATATATATTAGAGGTTTAGGTCTATATATAATAGGCGAGGTAGTATAAGATTAGGTAGAAGCTAATTCTATAATAATACTCCTCTTCTATTATTAAGCTCCTATAAAAGTATAAAGAGGAGGGAAGAATAGGAAAATTCTAGCTTATTATTTTAGCTCTAGCCTCTATTTAGACTTTACTTCTATAAATACTATCTATAGAAGCCTCCTTACTAAACTATATATTACTAACTTATTATCTTCTAGTAAAGCTAGACTTCTATTATTTATTTATACTCTAGCCTTTATTTAAATTAGAAATATATATCTCTACTTATCTTACTTTAATAGTCTATCTTACAGCGTTCTAAAATACTCTTTATAGTAGCTCTTTAGTCTATACCTCTATTCTAACTCCTTCTAAAAAATTTTCTAGAATTTAGTAGGAATTTATAGAATCTAAACTAAATTTAAAGAATTTAAACTATATTATAGGTATATTAGTATAATTTATTATCGTTATATAGTAGTATTATATTAGAAGTTAAATCTAGTTATAGGTATATTAGCGCGATTAGTTGTTATCGTATAGTAGTACTATATTAGGGATTAGATTGGTTCGGTTTATATAGTAGTATTATACTAGGAATTAAGTTAGATTATAAGCATATTAGCGCGATTAGTTATTATTATATAGTAGTATTATACTAGAGATTAGATTAGATTATAGGTATATTAGCGCGACTAGTTATTATTATATAATAATACTATACTAGAGATTAGATTAGGTTATAGGTATATTAGTACGACCGATTGTTATTATATAATAGTACTATACTAGAGATTAGGTTAGTTTATATAATAGTACTATACTAGAGATTAGATTAGATTAATATAGTATTATTATAAGCGTCTAGGAATATACTTAAATTAGATTCTAGCGCCTAATTAAAAATCTAAATATAATATTACAGCGATATATATTAGATTATTAACGTTAGATAAATAAGTATTAGATTAAGCTATATAGATAACTAATATACTACTACTATAATAGTTTAAAACGTCTAGATTTAAAGAGAAAGGAGATAGATATTAGGTTATATATATATATATTAGAGGTTCGGGTCTATATATAATAGGCGAGGTAGTATAGGATTAGGTAGAAGCTAATTCTATAATATAAAGATAGTATATTAACTCTACTATATACTAGATTAGAACGGGAAAACTCTTAGATTAAGAATTTAGAAAAGAATAGTAGTATTATAGATGCCTTTATAGGAATCTCTATACTAGATCTAATTAAGATCTAGAATTCTATATAATTAGAAAAATAAAACTAATATATAATATATAATATACTTAGCAATTTAATTAACTAAATAGTAGAGTATATTTAGTTACTTAGTTAACTAAGTAACTAAATAGAGAAGAATAGTAAGAAAATTAAATTATATTTAATAATTTTACAATTCTAACCTTTATAACTTTTTATAATTAACTTAAATATCTTTTATATATTCTATTTATATACTTCTATTATAAGTTTATAAGAATAATCTCTCTATAGTATATAATTACTCTTAGTTATTATCCTATCCTGTAACTAGCTAATTAGAGGCTATTATATATAACTAATAGAGATACTAGTATAAATATCTTATTAAGTAGACTAGCTATTATAATCTAGAATAGTACCTAGCTAGTAATTTTACTAAGATAACTACTATAGAAGATTACTATACTAGAAATCTAAATAAATAAGATTTAAATATAATATAAAGACTTAACTTATAGAAACTTATAACTAAAAGAGGGGTACTATTATAATAATACTATAATACCTCTACACTTATATTACTTTTATTATAATACCTAAACTAGCTACTAGTAATAGTTATTAACTACTAGCTAAAATATAACTAACTTATTATAACTATAATAGAGGAAGGTTTTACTAATCTAGCTAGCCTATATAGTAGTATAGATTTAGCTTCTATAAAAATCTATATAAAGTAGATACTTCTATTCTTTATATAATATTTTAATATTTATATATAGTATATAATAATAGAGTTAACTATTTAAAGTACGATTAACTAACTATATATAAGCGTTTATAATATTAATAGATATCTATTATATAGCTTTTTATATACTAATTAAAGTATTTAAACTAGATAATACTAATCTTATTATTTGTTTAGCTATTATTACTAGTTATAATTATTTAATCGCCTGGTATATTATTACTCTTATACTAATAAGATAGGTAGTAGACGCTTTTTAAGATAATAAGTAGTAGAATTACCTAGCTAATTATATTAATTACTAAGATTATTATAGTCTATTTATAATCGTCTAGCTAGATAGCCTTTATATAATAATTCTCTAACCCTATAATAACTAGCTAAGCTAATATTTAGCCTATAATAAAGCCTGTCTTATTAAAATTATAGGTATCCTTATCTTAAATTCTATACTTCCCCTTTATATCTTATAGAAGCTAGAACTACACGCCTATAATTATTAGATCTTTATATAACGTACTATATAAGTAAGCTAATTACTTAAGTAAGCTAATTATAATACTAAAACTCTATTAAAATCGCGATAATTATACTTTATAATATTATACTATAACTAACAACTATAGAATTAATTTAGAAAGAAGCTAAAATATAGTTTCTACTCTAAGCTCTTTAATAAGATATAATACTAACTATACGTCGCATTATATTAATCTATAATATCTCCTAAAATATACTTAGTATATAAAAGTAAGATATAGTTCTATAATATAATTACTAGCCTAATTTAATAAAGCTTAGTAAAATTAAGAAGTAGGTAATTATTTAGTATATACTAAATCTAGATATAAGAGAATTTCTACTATAACTTACTACTATTTAAAATATAGCTAATTTACTACTAGCTATATATTCTACTAATTAGATTAGAAAGAATTAGATAGAGAATTTTATTAAACGTACGCCTAAGTTTAAAGTTAAATTTAATTAAAAGTATAATTATTTAAGAGCTAAATATAAGAATCTTAAGGTTATAAAAGACTAGTTCTACTTTATATAAAATATAAAGGCTAAGTATAGTATTATTAATAAAGATATATATAACTTTAATAAATTAAGCTTTATAATAGGTATAATATTAATAGAAGTAGTAGTTACTAGCTCTAAGAGATAGAATTAATTAAAGCAGCTCTAGCTAGGTAATTATAAGTAGACTATAGTTATCTAAGGTATTAACGTGATAAGATAGGTAATACTACCTTTTATTATTTTTATAGGTATCTACTACCTCTCTATATAGTATAAAGAAGATAATATTCTACTAACCTAGGCTATATAGGTTACTAATAACGGCTGGATAATAAATAATATTAGTATTAAGTAGTTAAAATACTTTAACGTGTATATAAAAGATTATACTATTAGTATATATTAATTACTAATTCTTAATAGTTATAAAAGCTATAACTTATTTAAATTTAGGTAGCTTTATAAGGAAAAGAATATTATTACTATCTATATACCTCTATATTTATTATACCTACTATAGCTACTAAATATAGGTTATTTCTCGCCTTTAAAGATTACGTATAAGTGCTAAGTCGAGTAGTTAATATATAGTTATATTAACTATATTATAAAAATCGAGTTTTTACTCTACTTTAAAGTAGCTTTTAACGTAGTAATTATAAAGAGTAATATCTTAGATAGCTTTTAAGGTACTAGTCTAGTTCTATTTAACCTAGATATAATACTATTAAAGCTTAAAGTTTGACTATATATACTAATATCTTTTATAGTTAAAGATACCCCTTAGAAGTTAAAAATACTAAGTAATCTTATTAAATTTAAGTCTTAATCTATATACGTTTAATTAAGAGTTTAAAAGTATCTAGATAGTTTATCTACTTTAATAGTAGAGGCGTTTAAATAGTTTATAAAGGGTACTGCGTATATAATATATAAAAATGTACTATTATACGCTTAGATTACTAAGCTTTAAGCAGCTAATAAGGCTGCCATACAACATCGATCGTATAAAAGAAAGCGTGTATAAAAGGAAGGCAACCTAACGATTGAAGAAGGCGCTCGATTAACTGCTCTAAAAGAGTTTAGCGCTCGTACTAATAGGAAGAAGGGTAGGAAGAAGGCGCGCGTTAATGGAGGCCAGCCGACTTAAAGGCGCTGCAGGCAGTGCGGCGAGGCTGGGCATAACTCGCGGACGTGTAAAAATGATGCTATAGATATAGAAGAATAGGCTACTATACTATATAGTACGATAGAATGTAAGAAAGTACAATATTTTGCGAAAAGTAGTCGCGATTTTGGTGTGGTCTTGGCATCATGATCAGCTCGCTTGGGTGATCAGCTCGCTTGTGCAGTACGTTAGAGCTTGCTGCTAATTATAAGAACGGTTTAATCGGGTTCTAAGGCGCTCAGTGCGCTGTACAAAGTTTCGAGGCTAGTGGATACCAATCTAGCTAGTGCTGCGCTCAGCTAATAGTCTATTTGCTATAGCTCGTATGCTGTTGATCGTAGGCGGAAATCCTTGTGAATCCTGATCAAGGATATGGCTAATAAGTACCTCCTCTTCAGTCTTTGTAAGCTTCTTTAAATTCGGCTCACAATCGCGTCGCGCAGCTATTCCAGCGCGTTGAAGGCGGAGAGTACTTCGAGGGCAGCAAAAAGTTGTTGCAGCGCCATTCTCGGTTGAAACTTGACCTTAATCGATAGCTGAGATTGCAAGGATGATTTGTGATTCTTTATAGGTTGATTGCGCGTTGCTGCGTTGAGCCATTACGCGTTGATCTAGGTAGGCCGTCAAAAGTTTGGTGAGGTGACAGCTCGCTTGTACTGACAGCTCGCTTGTACTGACAGCTCGCTTGTAAACTACGTTACCTTTATTCTCTTCCTCTTCCTCAAACTTCATATAAGTGAACAGTGTCTCATAGAATTTACAAACACTCTCTGACCGCTAGCGAAACATAGTCTACATAATGCATTACGACGCAGCAGATTTCACAGAAACAAGAGCCATAACGATAACCAATATCTTTGCAACGTTGGAATTCATCATAGCAGCCAACAACACTATGCGCTACATACTAGTCGCCACGATTCTCCCGACTTCTGCACTTGCCCCTCCTGTTTCTGAAATAAAATCGACATTTTCGGCGATATTCTCTCAGAAATCCATGTCTTCCATGACAACCCACTCTTACTACTCATCTCGTTTGTACCACGTTAACGTCCCTTTCTACAGTGCCCCCAACTAGAGCTCCTCCAGCTTCTATGACATCTCCTTCCCTTCCCCCTCCGGCTTCCACATTTACAACCGATCCTCCACCACCTTCAAACCCCTCCACACGACCTCCAGAAAGCTAACAATCTACAACTTCTGCGACCGCAATATAATAATCTAACTAGTTCCCCCGCAATATCCTACTAAGCCCTCGATCACACGCCCGGCGTAATCCTTTCACTATGAATCTCTTCGCTCCGTCCGGTCTGGTATTAGTATTAAAGTGTCCCCGTCGCAGGCGTCAATGCATAGTCTATTACGTAATTTGAACACGTCATCGACGCCAAGAGCTTGCTTTACTACGATATCAATTTTATGAGGTATGTCCGGGGGCAAGATTTGTCTAAGTGTCCCTGCCACGCAAGGGGATTGCTTGCCACAGGAGGTGCCGGCTGCGAAATGCTACTGTGAGCTTGGCGAGATGTATGGACAGTGCGTTGACATTGCCGGACAGTGGGGGTAAGCCGCTTCGCCCTGCTAGGGCGTGTAATGTGAGTCAGGGAATACCGCTCATGCTATGTGCAGCGGGTATGACAGGTGGGAAATAGATCTCGAATGGTTGGGTTTGCGGTTGCAGAAATGAATGTGGACGCTGGCGTTCGGGGATTTGAATCGAAGAAGTAGATTGTGAGTTATTGGTGCCATAGATTGGCGATATGCTTCTTCAGTCCGAAAGTGTTTGCAGTGTTATCTAGTTTCTATTCACAACTCGTCCTAAAATATATTCTTTTATTACTAAATGATATTGATCCCCCGTCCCTCTAAATCAAGTAGCAACCAACGCAAAAGAGAATCACAGCTACACTATCCAATAGAACCCCACTCAATACCGTCGTTCATGCCGTCAAGCATGTTATCAAATTCATCAAACCCTTCCAAAATCGGTCCAGAAAAGGAATCAAGATTCAGCGCCAACTCCTCACTCACTGCCAATGTTGGAACTGGCTTCGGGTCAAGCACAGTGTCAATGATCTTTGTGAATGTCTTTGCTACTTTCCGGCAGAGATTGTAGTGCTCATCTCCCGGAGCAGCACCGCCGTCCCATTAACTAGCAGCGTTAAGGTGAGAGATTAATATGCTTAGGTTCCGGATGATCTCTGATCGGGATATAGATGGTGGGAATTGCTGGCCTGTTTGGTGTTGTTCCCGGAGAGCTGTTGCGAGAATCGATCCGCTCGGAATCCCGTATAGTATTGCCGTAAGCAGGAAGTCGCGATGCACATCGTACATCCGGTCATGTACTTGTCCAAGCGTCAGGACCGTTGAAAGCAAATCCATACAGACCCGCAAGAAATCGACATTGAGTGTGAGTGGTTGATGATCCAGAAATATCTGAATCATGAATTCGTTGTAGAAGTAGTGCAAAGAGATGACGACCAACATGTAGCAGGTGCCCGATGGAATTTCTTCCCAGCACCTCGGCCAGTAGTGAAAATGCGGGGGCAAGGAATCCCATGTTTCTCGATTGCGGAAGGATATCTCAAGGAGTTGTGGCTCGGCACTATCGCCCAGCTTAGTTAGGGCCAAATCCAATATTTCCTCACGAATGCGGGCTGACATGTACCTCAGTCGTATATAGGAGGCGCGCCAATAGCACTTGTCGGTATGTCGTTTGCTCATACGCAATGGCCGGCCAAGAAAGGTGGAAAAAGTCTTGTCTATTGTATACGGAGCGTAGAATATCCTCCTTCGAGTTTCAAGAACAAAAAGGGGGAGAGTAGATCCCTTTGATTCCTTGTGAATGCCTAAAGCGTATATATGGGTGGCAAGTTCCCCCACTCTTCTCCAAGTAGGCGGTGCTGAGGTAGGTCAGCTAGGCAGTGTTTTAAGCGATATTGACGTAAGTGAGAGTAAAGAATAGGTAGATGATAATTACAGAAACCAATAAAGAGCTTACCGTTGTACCCACAAAGCATGCTTGTGAAAAATAGATTTTCGAAAAACATCCAGATCATAATATCGTTTACTGGGCTGACCAAATTCCAGAGCACAAGGCAAGTCGTGCTTAGCTGCATCATTTCATTTGCGAATTTTGACCCTTGGACGCGGCGATGATTATCATTCCAAGAGTGCGGTAGTATATCGTAAGCCATGGCTTTGCCTGCAGTGCTGAGGAAAAGTCCTAGGATTTCTTTGCATATATAGTCACCGGTAAACAGATTGTGGAATTCGCCTGCTTGTATGTCCGCTGGAATCTTCAGGCATTGACAGCATTCACGACCAATGGCCCAGGAATGGAACTTGCGCTACAGTTGTCGCAGTATTGAGTAACAAGTTCTCTTATTAGGCCATAATTGCGCAACCCCTTGAGTATGCAGATAACCATTTGAATCCGCATTCCTTCGTCAGAGGATTTTGGTGTAGCATGTCTAGACTGGAATCCTCAGAGCCAACGGAGACTTCTCGATCTAGGGGTGGTGATGGACATTCGTCGTCCTTGGGCAGAATCGCGGCATAGCTTGTCGGACCTAGGTATCCTGTGCGGTACGTTTGCGCCGCGACTGCATCTGCGAACATCTCACTCTGTGACAAGGAAGGCGTTGGCAAACGCTGTTCTTCAGGGTTCGAAGCTGTCCGAGAGTCAGGAATGTGGTATGATGCTCGTCTATACTAATTAATGCTGGAATAGCCACAATCGGCTTGCCGTACCTTCCCTTGGCCGAATTTCGGCTGGCTCTATTTTCCCTTCCCGCGTCATTATTCGTTGCCATCTCGCGACGTTTTGTCAGAGGTGCTGGGTTATAGAAACACCTCTCCGCGATGCCCCGTTGGTGGCATCGATTGCATTTCGGATATGTATGGTCGCATTTTGTCTTGTTTTTTCGGCACGGCTCGCACGGTGCGGGCTTTCCATTACGACGATTAGAATTTCTTCTCATCCATCAGTTCCTACATCGATGGATGACAATGAGGTCATACAGAGGAGATGGCATTTAGCCGCAATCGCCCAAGCAAATTGATGAATTATTAGGTCTCGTTGAGAGATATAGTTTGAATAAATGTCCACTCGAGCACAAAGATTGGCCTCTTTCAGCTGCCTGGATACACGCCTAGCATGAATGGGAATGCTGCGATACGAAATCGAGATCGACGATTGCGCGAAATAGGTAGGCCCATTCGGCTTAAATCGAAAATCACGTGCAGGGCCGCCCCAAATACGGCATAGCGGATTAAATGCCACCTGAGAAAATCTCACCTTGCAGCCGGATCGTTCGACTGCACATTGCGCAAAATCTCTAGAATCTAAAAGAGGATACTCTTGTTCTGCCACCATAAAAGCGGTCATGGCCACAAAAGTGTGTCTCTGTATTCTTCAGCCGTTCATTGTTTGCTGATCCCACCAGAGCACGACCGAGCTTGCGTGGACACAGTCTTCGAGAGCGGTCCCTTCCGGAATCAGTTTCCTAGACCTACCTCGTGAGCTAAGGGATCTTGTGTATGAACATGCGCTTGGTGTGTCCGGGGCTATATTTATCTATTCACTGAATCCTTATGCCTTCCAACCTTCTGTAAGAGCGAAGATTGTCAGGAATAAAGAGAAGGGCCCACCTGAGCCGCAACAAATAGGCACCACTATTCCCATAGCACTGCTGAGAACTTGTCGGCAAGTCCATACGGAATGTAGCACTGTCCTCTATGGTCACAATGTGTATCGCTTATACATGAGCAACGCTGCGTTCGCTCCACGATATCTGCCTCTTGTGCGGCACATCACTTTCGAGATGGATGCCGACCATCGAATCTACGGAGATGATCTAGACACCGTTAGCTACTGGTGGAGGAGACGCTTCTGGGCCCAAATTATGGAAAAAAGCAACGCTCTCCTTCAGATGTTCCCCAATCTTGAGACGCTTACTTTTCCTATAAAATCCCATCTTTATGGGCAGACTTGGAGGCCAGCATTCTTTTTGTCTGAGCAGAAGACAAGAGAACAACGTATTTCCCTAGCAGCAAGCTGGATGCGGCTTCGCTGTCCATTCGAGAATCAGCAACTTCGGGATTGTCTGCATCTAGAGATTATGCCTTTCGCAGTACCTAATAGAGAGGATTATGAAGGATCACAGTTCCTACCTGAAGATGAAGATTGGGATCACTCGGAGTTTGCAGAGGCTTTTGAAAGGATGAAAATGCTAGGGTAGTAGGGCTCGGGCATGTGATGGCAAGTTTAAACTGTCCACTACTCCTCTTTTACAGTAGGGCCCGTTGTAACTCCGACCACCCGTTGCCTGCCATCACTTCAAACCTCACGCGTTCACATCTTCTCGTAATTGCCCTCTGCTTCCTTGGGTCTATCGATCTAGACTTTGTTCCGCGCTTGTACTTCGAAAAGGGATGCTGAGGCTATCCAGCATATCGTCCGATGCATCATTAGATACTATACTCAGTGCTACTGATGTTATCAAAACTGAAATAACTCTCTTATCGTCTAATTCTAGATCTGTGGAGAATAGGATGCATCTCCTAGAAGTAGCAACTTTTACGCCTGGGCCGGAACCCTTGTTTCTGACCAATGCTAAGGACAGCATTGGAACAACACCCCTTTCAGCATTCGAAACCCAGTTTTTGCAGAACCTAAGCGTGGATTGGACCATGTTGCATGCCATCAAAAGCCCGAGGATTGAAGCAACAGACAAGAGCAAACACAAGATCGAAGCGGCCACGCTGAAGATACCTATTAACAAGGGTATTACGGCCTTTGATTAACATGTTATTCGGATTGAGCGTGCTATTAACAAGCGTATTCAAAATTTCCCTTCTAGCGACCTGCCGGAGTCTTCACTAGAAAAGGAACGAATGCTAATAGAAACACAAACGCATGTTCCTTTATAATCATCAGCTAGGATCTCCAATGCATCAGTGGAACACGGAACTAGTTCAGAAAAATTGACTTTAATCCAAATCCCGTCACTAGCAAGCCTCCCTCAGTCTTCGGTCGGCTGTCTATAGGGACTCTTTTTGACAATTATGTGGACAATGGTACGCTATTCAGATAATTCATAACCCAACGAACCGTGAAGCCTGGCGTTGTAATCTTTACGAAATCTGCTTCTATCTTTCAGTTCTAAGGGTTAGACATACTAGCGACTCCTATTATAAATCCTATCTTATTAAAGTTGTATATATCTATATTTTATATACCATACAACTGTTATATCTTATTAATAAGCTTAAACTACGCGCTAAGTATAATAGGATTCTCGCATTTTAGGCGCTGCGAATAGAACTTGCGATTCTAATTTATCTAAAGCTCTAACTGGCTGTTAACAAAGCGCATCGCCCAGTTCTTACTAACAGGTTATCGCGGAGGCGTTTAGCTGCGTCCTGCAAGTAAAGTGTCTGCTATTTAGCCTACATTAATAATAGGAGGCGGAAATTTACGACAGTTAAGGTCTAGGATCTATTATATAAGGGTCAGCTCTTTGGATGGGGACAGCTTTCGATCTACTCGTCGAATCTCATATCGAGCGCTGGTACCGCGAAGACGGGTCTTAAGGGTCGATCTAGGAACGCTATAGAGCTTAGCTAACGTGTTTACGCTTTGTGAGGTATTTTTCTCAATAAGGTGCACATTTAAGAGATAGCCTGCCTTCTTTTTGAAGCAACTGAGCACGTTGTTGTGAAGCCATAGTGTATGGAAGGTGGAAGCGCGCCTCGATTTTGGTGGGTTACCAGCTTCCTGGTGTTGCCAGCTAGGTGGTGGAGCACGTTACCGTGCGTCAGCTAAGTCATCACGGTAGCACACTTTCTCTTCTTATGCAGGCGATGGAGGAAGGAAAGAACAAAGCTAAGGCAGCAGCATGGAGAGCGGCTCGGAGAGCTATCGTACGCGCTGGGTGGGTTCTTGAGTGGACACAAGGGAGGGTAGAGTATTAATAGACCTATTAAGCACTAGAAGCCAGATATTGAGGTTGTTAAAAGTGACGATCGAATTCGCGAATAACACTGGACGGCTACAGCAAAACTAAGACCTTGCAGAGGCTGAAGAAGAAGCCAAAGAATGGAGGCATCCTTAGATGCCTTCTCCTACTCTATACTTAATAATAAGGCGAGCCTACCTATTAACGCGCCTCAGCCAGTGCGCTGCTGATTAAGAGGTGCACGACGCGGGAAATGCCCTGCGGTCGCGAGGCCTTAGCAAGCTATATAGCTTGCCCTACACGGTAGTGTATTACTTTCCTTTTATTTCCTTTGTTGAGCATGGAGTTAGGGGTTAGACGAGTAGGCCTCACAGTTGGCTTTTGAAATGGAGCAGGCGTAATAAAGCAGAATATATAACGAAATCACCAAAGAGCAGAACAACGAATAACTAGGAACACTAAAAGGAGAAGTTCGTGCGGCAACGCCCCTGGTGAAACTAAATAGGTGTCTCACTCTCCTACGAAATCCGAAAGGTCTTCGTCAGGAGAACTACAACATATTCCACAGAAGCTCATGCTTCCCTCTTCTTGGTCAGTAGCTATAATAGATGCGACTAGCGAGGATGCAGTTGGCCGTAGTTGCTGCTCTGTCGAGAGCATTTGTCGAGCCCAGCCGAGGGCGCGATTATCAAGCGAGTTGCCGATTCTCTCTAACTCTGTAATAAACTCCGGCAGGGCGTCAAGATTTGTGCGAATAAAAGCCTGCTGTGACCCAGGCTGCCTGAAAAAATTATCTATATCTTGAACCGTCTTGCCTTTAAGAACCACAATCATTTCTATAAAGACAACACCGAGACTCCAAACATCAGACATTGTATTCCGAGGTTCATGTTGAGCGACCTCAGGGGCGCAATATCTGGGGGTTATTCCATTTACCATGCTTATAGTAGTACTGCCGTCCGCATCCGTAAAGTCGAAAGATAAGCCAAAGTCTGTAAATAAGATATTCCCATAGTCTACGAGAATATTACTGGGCTTAATATCCTTATGTCGAATACTCTGCTCATGTAGATACTCAAGTGCAGTAGCTAAGCAGCCAAAGAAGGTTCGTAGTTCAGGATAGTTCGAAATAGTAGCGTGCGTGAGGTAAGCACTCAAGTCCATCTTAGCAACAGGAGACATAATTAGGGCCATATATCTCGAGTCCGTATAACTTCCGACAAGTTTTATAATATGGCGGTGCTTTAAGCGTTTCAAGATTTCGATCTCAGCGATAAAAAGCTTTATATCTTCTTTCCTCCGTCCCCTAAGTGATAGGCTTCGAGGTACCTGTTTCCTCGCGTACTCTTTAAGACTGATCAAGCTAAGAACTTTTTCAACCTGTCCAAATCCGCCTCTACCCAATACTCCTTTCGTTTTAAATGGGGGTAATTCGCCCTGCCTATAATAGCAATGCTGCCCCTTTTCTCCTTTCTCTAGGTCCATAGATTGTGTTAATACTAGGCTCTGGGCTTTAACAAATAAAGCTTGAACAGTTGGAAGTAAACTACCTGGAAGACTGCGTTGCGTAATAGGGAACCAATAATCGGAAAAGTTAGCATCAAGGAGCTTATCGAGAAAGTTTACGTGACCAATAGTCCGAAGAACAATATATGTTCGTGGGACCTTGCTCCAGCGTTGGTTTAAGTACTTCAGTAGTGTTGATATTTCGTTGATTTCGGAGTCAGTATATGGTTCCTGGTTATCTCGCTCGTCTGAGAAGAAGCTATTTAGTCGACTAGCTACGGCTTGCTGGGCGGCAGTGCTAGCTACTGAGGTTGGGGAGAAATTCAACTGAATTTTCTCTAACAAGAACATGGTTAAAAGCGTGTCTTTATGGTCTTGTCCAAGTGTCCGCTGCCGCCCCCGCACCGCTTGTTGAAGTACCTCTTCAGCCTCGCTGTACTTATTCTGCTGACAGAGTGCTTCTCCAAGTCGGTGCTTGCTCCAGAGCGTATTTTCATGGTCTTGTCCAAGTGTCGGCTCCCATCCGCGCACCGCTTGCCGAAGCACCTCCTCAGCCTTGCTGTACTTGTTCTGCTTGTAGAATACTAGTCCTAGCCGGTGCTTGCTCCAGAGCGTATCTTCATGGTCTTGTCCAAGAGTCCGCTCCTGCCCGCGCACCGCTTGTTGAAGTACCTCCTCAGCCTCGCTGTGCTTATTCTGCATATAAAGTGCTACTCCTAGCCAATGCCTACTCCAGAGCGTATCTTTATGGTCTTGTCTAAGTATCTGCTCCCGTCTGCGCACTGTTTGTCGAAGCACCTCTTCAGCCTCGCTGTACTTGTTCTGCATGTAGAGTGCTACTACTAGCCAGTACTTGCTCCGGAGCGTGCCTCTATAGTCTTGTCTAAGTGTCCGCTCCTGCCCGCGCACCGCTTGTCCAAGCACCTCCTCAGCCTCGCTGTACTTGTTCTGCATGTAGAGTGCTACTCCTAGCCAATACTTGCTCCAGAGCGTATCTTTATGGTCTTCTCTAAGTATCCGCTCCTGCCCGCGCACTACTTGCCAAAGCACCTCCTCAGCCTCGCTGTACTTGTTCTGCCGGTAGAGTGCTACTCCTAGCCAGTACTTGCTCCGG
>ML986897.1:0-16760 GCA_010094045.1 Lojkania enalia | reverse complement strand
GAAGCACCTCCTCAGCCTCGCTGTACTTGTTCTGCATGTAGAGTGCTTCTCCTAGTATGTACTTACTATATAGCGTGTCTTCATAGTCTTTGCCAAGTATCCGCCCCCGCCCGCGTAACACTTCTCGAAGCACCTCCTCAGCCTCGCTGTACTTGTTCTGCTCATAGAGAACTACTCCTAGCCGGTGCTTGCTCCAGAGCGTATCTTCATGGCCTTGTCCAAGTATCCGCTCCTGCCCGCGCACCGCTTGTCGAAGCACCTCCTCAGCCTCGCTGTACTTGTTCTGCATGTAGAGTGCTACTCCTAACCGGTGCTTACTCCAGAGCGTATCTTCATGGTCTTGTCCAAGTGCCCGCTCTCGCCCGCCTACCGCTTCTTGAAGCACCTCCTCAGCCTTACTGTACTTGTTCTGCATATAGAGTACCATTCCTAGCCAGTACTTGCTTCGGAGCGTGCCTTCATGGTCTTGTCCAAGTGTCCGCTCCTGCCCGCACGCCGCTTGTCCAAGCACCTCTTCAGCCTCGCTGTACTTGTTCTGCCCGTAGAGTGCTACTCCAAGCCAGTACTTGCTCCAGGGCATGTCTTCATGGTCTTGTCCAAGTGTCCGCTCCTGCCCGCGCACCGCTTGCCAAAGCACCTCTTCAGCCTCACTATACTTGCTCTGCCGGTAGAGTGCTACTCCTAGCCAGTACTTGCTCCGGAGCGTAGCTTCATAGTCTTGTCCAAGTGTCCGCTCCCGCCCGCGCACCGCTTGTCGAAGCAACTCCTCAGCCTCGCTATAATTCTTCTGCTGGCAGAGTGCTACTCCTAGCCAGTATTTGCTCCAGAGCGTATCTTCATGGTCCTGTCTAAGTATCTGCTCCCGCCCGTGCACCGCTTGCCGAAGCACCTCCTCAGCCTCGCTGTACTTGTTCTGCTGGCAGAGTGCTTCTCCTAGCCGGTGCTTACTCCAGAGCGTATCTTCATGGTCTTGTCCAAGTGTCTGCTCCTGCCCGCGCACCGCTTGTTGAAGTACCTCCTCAGCCTTACTATACTTTTTCTGCATGTAGAGTGCTATACCTAGCCAATACTTGCTCCAGAGCGTGCCTTCATGGTCTTGTCCAAGTGCTCGCTCCTGCCCGCGCGCCGCTTCTCCAAGCACCTCCTCAGCCTCGCTGTACTTGTTCTGCCGGTAGAGTGCTACTCCTAGCCAGTACTTGCTCCGGGGCGTAGCTTCATAGTCTTGTCCAAGGGTCCGCTCCCGCCCACGCACCGCTCGTCGAAGCAGCTCCTCAGCCTCGCTATACTTCATCTGCTGGCAGAGTGCTACTCCTAGCCAGTACTTGCTCCAGAGCGTATCTTCATGGTCCGGTCTAAGTGTCCACTCCCGCCCGAGCACCGCTTGTCGAAGCACCCCCTCAGCCTCGGTGTACTTATTCTGCTGACAGAGTACTTCTCCTAGCCGGTGCTTGCTCCAGAGCGTGTCTTCATGGTCATGTCCAAGTGTCCGTTCCCGCCCACGCACCGCTTGTTGAATCACCTCCTCAGCCTCGCTGTACTTGTTCTGCTTGTAGAGTGCTTCTCCTAGCCAATACTTGCTCCAGAGCGTGTCTCCATGGTCTTGTCTAAGTGTCTGCTCCCGTCCGCGCACCGCTTGTTGAAGCACCTCCTCAGCCTCGCTGTACTTTTTCTGCTTGTAGAGTGCTACGCCTAGCAGGTACTTGCTCCGGAGCGTGTCTTTATAGTCTTGTCTAAGTGTCCGCTCTTGCCCGCTCAACGGCTGTCGAAGCATATTATTAACGGCTCTAGTATATTGGACTGTAAGGTCGAAGGAAAATTGGAGCCTTTGACTGTCCTTGGGTCCGCTATTCTACAGTTAAGCTGACTGTTTATTAGTCTCGCGAGGACTTAGGTGCACTAAGATACGCCCGTACTAATACTACCACACCGTATTTCAACGCGTAACGCACGTCCCACCGTGACGCACAGTCGCGTTGGCAATGCCAATATTTCCATGACAATAGTTCTCCACCAAAACACCAGCTATAGAGCCAGCAATTGAATTATTAAAATTCCAAAAGCTTAAGGGATCAATAAATATTATGCAGACCGCAAAAATCTATGGCGCCAGCCGCTCAAATCTGTCAAAGCGCTGGCGGGGTGTTCAGGGTACGCGTGCAGAGAAAATCGAAAGTTAACCCCTTTACAACCAGTAGGAATACGAGCTTCTACAATACATTATATCCCTCTATAGGCGCGGCCTACCTCCCTCGAGACCCATGATACGAAACTTCGCTATAGGTATCGCCGGAAAGCTATAAGCTCGGCTATATAGTTCCTGCGCCCCCGCACCAACACGCGTATCCACCAAATAATCGCGATTTCTCTCCACACCAACTATTTACTATGGATACTCGCGAACAGGGAATTCAGCTAGTTATCGGCGATTATTTCGCAGGTCTCTATCCTAGTAAACGAGCTGCGACGAAGGCCTACAACATCCCTGAACCGACGCTACGAAATCGCCTGAACGGCGCGACAAATAGCCCGACCAGCCATCAACGCCGGCAGTGGCTAATCTCTAAGCAGGAAGGATTCTTGGTTGAATGGATACTACAAGAAGACGCTTGCGCCTGCCCCCCTTAACACACCCGAGCCCGCGAAATGGCTAATCGAATCTTACGAATGAGTGGCGATCAAAAACCGATCGGCAAGCTCTAGCTATCACACTTGATCAAGCGGAATTCGCGTATAGCCTCTGTAGTAGGCAAGAAGATTGAGGCTTCTAGAGCTGCTGCGGCTACTCCTGAGCTGCTGCGCGCCTTCATAGAGCTCTATGAGCGTACACGATAGAGGCTAGGCGTACGGGCTGGAAGATATCTATAATATAGATGAGACTGGTATCGCACTCGGCGTATGTACGAATACCCTAGTCCTTGCTAGCTCATCAAAAAAGAAGGCTTATATTAAATCTCCAGAGGATCGTAAGTAGGTATTAATAATTGAGTGTGTATCCGCCGTGGGTAAGCGATTATAGTACCTAGCTATCTTTAAAGGTAAGAGCCTATAATTTACCTGGTTTACAGCCAACTCTGTACTAGATTAGCTATATACTACTTTAGAGAATGGCTGGATGTTGTATGCGATTGGTACTGAGTGGCTACAGCGTATTTTTATACCTTACACTGCTATTGCTAGCTCGTGTAATAGGCTAGTATAATAGATCACAGCGTAGCAACAATAGATAGAGTAGCAGGGCTAAAATGCTCGTATATTCAGTTCTCCTAGAGAAGAGATGGCTGATGATAAAAGAGAGACGAATCGCTGCCATCCCTGCAGGGTGCGATTCGCCTACTTCAACACTATGTCAGGTGACTCTATATCATCAACCCGTGACTCAAAGCTATGAGATATTACATTATCTCCCTTCTTAAAAGGCTATCGTCGCGACAGCTCATAGAGGACCAATATCGCCAGAATGGACCAGCAGAGCTACCCTAGGATGGGTGCTATTATGTGATCTAGTGTTCCTTCCAGGTTAAGTAGTATATCGTCATTACTACTTTCACCTTCACCTAGTAATGTTACCCCTCGGGGGTTCTTTATTAATTGCTGCCTAGAGCGGTGTAAGTAAACGGCGCTAGTAGAGCAAATGCTGATTATAAAAACGCTGCTCCTCTCGCCTATTCTACTTCTTTAATCCTTACTCTTTGTCACGGTATCCTCGCGTTCCCCCTGACACCTGCACGTGGCGCGCTCGCTTCCGCGCACGTGCCTTATTCTTCCCCTTTATCTTCCTGCTTGCCTCGCGTATAGCTTGCTCCTTAGCTATCCTCTTGTACGACGCCTGAGATCTGTACGTAGCATACAATATCAAGCGTTAGATGAGCTTTGTCGTCCCTGCTCGTAGCCTCTCGTGACACTCTTCCCCAACCACCTTAGTAAGTATAATTCCCTTAATTTCAGCTACATATGTGGTGCAGCTATTATAGCTCTATATAGGATATAATAGAGCAGTTTATAGCTAATAAGGGTTAGTAAATATATATACTCGTTGCCCGCGCCGCCCGCCGCCTGCCGCCTATCTTTTCTTATTTTCGCTATACTTTTCTATATGTATCTGTAACGGCCTATGATAGGTCAGGTGCAGGGAAGAGTGATGACTAAGAGTTATCACGTGCTGCGGTGATTATTCTTGTGGGTTTGTGAAAAGAGGTGCGCAAGTAGTATGTGCGAAGGATATTCAAGTTGACTACAAAGAACTATGAAGGTTGGGGTCGTAAGGTCATTAAATGCAATTTGGTTCCTCTAACATTTCGCTTGCTCAGTCGCAAGGCGGCCCTCTGCCCCCCTCTCGTCCCTGCGCCAGACTCGCGCTTCGTGTGCCTCACATGCTTCGTGACACTTGATGCACGCGTAGAACTTCTTGCAACAGGGGTGCTTGATAGCGATGACATCCTTCGGACTAGAATAATGCTTGCACTGCGTTTTGTCGTTGACGTCCAGTCCATGCACGGTTGACATGAAAGGTAGAATCGTTGAATTTTGCGGAGGTGATGGGTGTGATGACATTTATTACGAGTGAGGATTATGAATGAGGGAAGTGCGCGGGTTGGGGTTGGATAATTCGTTGGAGTCCGGATGCTCGAGTTGAGGTTCTAGATGTGGAGATCATTGCTAAATTAGGATATATTAGTTGGGCATATGGACTAGTCCCGGTAATACTAACTACACGCAGTACTCGAATGCATTTCTTCTAGACTGCGTTGCTCATTTGTACAGCGCGGCCACTACCTATCTACCTAATTCTACAATAAAATTAAATATATACAAATCGCCCACTCCTATTAAATGCTACTACTAGACCAACAGTTCGCGGCACACCCCAATACGCATTTCAACCCATTAAGCTTCTATTCCCGAGGTACTTGGAAAAGGTAGTATCACGGCAAGATCATCAAGTGAGGAAGATTCCCTACCTTTGATCTTACCTTGATGGTGCAAAAAGATGCACACACCATATGCTGCCCGAAGGCAAACTACGATACTTACATACCTACCCGCCACAGATAGGAAAAGAAAAGTGAAGTGAAAGAGAACAGCCATGAGCCGATAGTTTAATACGCAAAAGGAATTCACCTGTGTCCTACCCATCCCCTTGATTGATCCTCCTGGACATCATCGGAGCTAAGTTGCTGGGGAAATAGCCAGTCCGCAATCTGACGGTAGAACCGGGTAAGATGCGATGAATTTTGCCATCTGGACCTGTCTCTTGACAAGAGACTAGCAATGGCAATAGTATCGTAGTCGGATAAAAGAGTTAAAAACCGGATAATGCAGGAAGCCAAACGAAAAGAGGTGCCGAGATCGAATGTACGGCCGCTTGGGGTATAATCTGAATGGTAAGAGCGTAAAGTCGATGCTTACCCCTCCTAGAGGTTGGTTCTTACTGATTTTCTGTATGTTGCCATGAAATGAAGTGATCCAACGGCTTACCCTCAATAACGTATGGGGTTAGACGAGAAACGGGAGGTAACCTTTTGACAAACCATGAACAAGCATACTTAAGCAGTTGCGGAAGCTCAGTATCGAGGTCGCCGTCTGGGATCGTCGTAGTCGTTGCCTTCATATCGTCGCTTCCTCGAGCCGCGGTCATCGTCGCGGTCTCGACCATACCCACCTTCTCGGTCACGATCACCATAACGATCACGATCCCTACTACCAAGAGGTTCCATGTTGGCGCCGCTTGATCCAGAGACCCGATCGCGTCTATCGTCTCCGTAACGGCCTCCCCCGAAACCTCCACTTCCGGATCGCGGACCCCGTGGACCAGATGGAGCACCCTCGGGAGCACCGTAACCGTTGGATTGGTATCCGATGCCGCCTCTGCCACCACCGCCATGCCCGCCTCGACCACCGAATCCGCCGCGAAAGCCTCCTCGATCACCGCCAAAGCCACCACGGGCTCCTCGAACACCTCCACCAAAACCACCGCGACCGAAGCCACCAGGGCCAGCGGGCGGAGCTCCGGGGCCCGGACCAGCTGGACGGGCAGGCGTAGCCTTGGTGTAACCTCGTCCCCCCAATCCGCCGCCGAAACGGCGTGGGCGCCATCCGGAAACAGTGCGACCTCGCTCGACGTCGACCAAGACGCGTCGGTCCTTGATCTTAATGCCATCGGTGTCCTTATAGGCAGCTTTCATGTCTTTCTCGCGCTCGTAGACGATGAATGCATATCCACGCTTGCGCTTTTCTGGGGGTGCGTTGGGCGGAGCAGTGACATCTTCAATGATACGGATCTATAAGGTTAGTATCTCTAGAACTATTCAACGGGGAATGATAATTCATACTCGCTCAATTGGACCATAGCGCCCAAACTCGCGTTCAAGGTCATCAGCAGTGACGTTGTATGCCAGTCGCGAGACGAACAGAGTCTTGAAAGCATCGCCTTGAACTTTGGGGTCTTCACTCGGTTTATCTATCAAACCATTAGCTAGCTGTAGAGAGTTGCAATCAAGACAAGTTATATATGCGCACATTCAGCGAGGCCCTGCGTGAGCAATTTCTCTTGCTTCTCTTTCTTTTCCAGGTTCTTCTTGTCCCGCTTTTGGAGCCAGCTATCGCTGGGGACATAACCGTCGTTGTCCTTGTACTCCCTCAACTGCTGCATGTACTGTCCGACACCATCAATATACGGCGTATGACGTATCTCAGGCGGATGGTCGGTCGGTTCAGCCCAACGCAGTAACGGTCGCGGGGCGAAGAGGCCGAGGAGCATGGGCGGGAGTTTGTCTGTCATGATGATTAACAGGTACTTCACGCGCAAGAGTCGAACAAATAGGTTGTGTGCAAAAAAAGGACAGGAGGGGCAAAGGAGCGACAACGAAAGGTGAGATGTAGAACTGATAAAAGTCGGCGCAAGGAGACTCATCGCAAGCTCTAGCGGCCTTGGCGCGTCGCAGCCTGGCACGTGATCCTTCACCATCGCAAAAGTTCGGAACCGCGACCAACATTCGCACCAGCATCCAAACTCGAGAGGTCACCACGCTACACCATGCCGCTCTCGGCCATTAAGACGGTCTCTAAGGCACAGGTACGTCTCAGTTCTCTTATGAAACTGATCTGGATTCAATTACTCTGCCGTCCTTTTGCAAAGCACTTGATTCTAACACCATTGCAGAACGGCGTAGGCGCCTTCATTCTCCCTCTCCGCCGCTTGGACCTCCATTACTGCGACTGGGCCGGCTCGAGCCGGGGCATGAACGCCTATCTACGCAACCATCTCTCCCGCTTTGCCTCCTCAAACCCCCAAATCGAAATAAGGGTCTCCCCCAAACCACACAGGCACCCCGTAATTATCGGTCACTACATCAACAGCCGCCGTCGAGCTATCTGTGTCAAGAATCTTCAGGTTGAGGGCGTCAGAGAGAAAGTGGAGTATCTGAGGAATCATACGGGCGAAAAGAATAGGAAGATTGGTTGGGATAAGGTGAGGAGTTTGAATGAGAGTGTCAGGGGAGTTTGGAGTCCGTTTCACGGGGCGAGGATCAGGATATAAGCACGATGATGCTAAACGCGAAGGACCGAGATGGAAGAGCTTGTGGAAGTTAGCGAGCGCGCATTGCACGATAGAAAGCGCTCGGTTAGGTTTGCAGTATATTCACTTAGCATGGGAGGCGCATTGGATTGCGATATTTCAACTGTACGGTACATTGTACGATACTGTATCATACAAGGCACGAATTCTGAACAGACGGATTGATCCGTTTCAGAGGGCTACTTCTATCTACTCCGACCTTGCTCATCGGGTAACGTTCACTCCATCATGATTACCCTTTTCATTCGCTTGAACGGCCCATCAGTCCCTACCCTAAGATCCAATTACTGATCTAGAGCCGAGCCGAGCCGACATGAATTCACGCCTGCTTGGCATTGATGATATCAACGAACGCAGGCTTCAAGCTAGCGCCGCCAACAAGGAAACCATCGATATCAGGCTGTTTCGCCAACTCACCGCAATTCTTCTCCGTAACAGATCCTCCGTACAGGATTCTAGTCTTCTCTGCAGCCTCGGGAGAGACCTCCTTCTTGAGCCACTCGCGGATAGCGGCGTGGACCTCTTGTGCTTGCTCGGTAGTTGCGACCTTGCCAGTGCCAATAGCCCTATCTACCCGTTAGATATACACGACACCAAATAGGGAGGAACATACCAAATAGGCTCATAAGCAATCACAATCCTACTCCAATCCGCAACCTTCTCTGCCACGGCTTTAAGCTGCTTCGTCACCACCTCAATCGTCTTCCCAGCCTCACGTTGCTCCAGACTCTCTCCACAGCAGAGGATGACTCCCAGCCCGCCCTCAATCGCTGCCTTGGTCTTCGCCGCCACAAAGCCGTCGTCCTCCTGCAAGATCACCCGCCGTTCCGAGTGTCCCAGAATCGTCCACGTGATGCCGCTCTCTTTAAGTTGCGAGACGCTGATCTCACCAGTAAATGCGCCATTCGGCTTGTCGAAGACGTTCTGCGCGGCGACCTCGATGCCCGTGCGCAGGTGCTCTCGCGCGAGCAGGAGGTACAGGGATGGCGGGGCGATGACGACTTCTAACAACCACACACATATTAGCTCTATTTGGTCCTCTACCACAGCCCGTATTCGGTGGCGGTAATGGTGAGTGTATAAGTAGCGTGCTAGGGAGTAATGTACAACTAAACGTCATGTATAAAGGGATTAGAGGAACGAACCGGTATTAGGATCCAACTTGGCATTATTCAGATTCATCACAATTTCCTTGATGCTCTTGATATTCCCATTCCTGCATCCCGTTAGCAGCATGTTCCTTCTGTACCTAACTTCTATCACCAACTCACATCTTAAAGTTCCCACCGACGAAAAATTGGCGTGCCATTTTGTCGTCTTTCTCTAGTCGTCAAACTGTATAGATTCCGGGAACAGCGGCGTATCAAGAGGAGTGAGTAGCTGGATAGAGTGCGCGTGCGATGTCGATGCGTTGTGTTGTATTTGTCGTACGACGTATGTTGAGCTCAGGTTTAGCGGGGGCGGGGCAGACTGAGGTCGCTGTCGGCGAGAATCGGACGTTGCTTTTTGCCCTGCCGTGGGTCAAAGGAAAAGCAAGTCCACTCTTTTCTTATGCTTTCAAAATTTTCAAAGCGCTTCCGAGGCCCAAGTGCTATTTCTTGTTCCAAACTCAAGCGCAAATTCGCGCAGGTGTGTAATATGCTGTAAACCCACAACGGTCCATGGAGACCCGAGGACGGCATTCGACGTCAACCAACTTTTATGATTCAACCTGCCATTATGTTTTGTGTTTGAGGAGAAACGTAACTAGTATTGGCATCTAAGACACGTATGTCGTAACGTCTGAAGGCCGAAGCAAAGTCTCTCTATCCTCTCTATCAAGACTAAAATCCCTCACCCACCTTCCAACCCCTTCCTTGCGCCAACCCGCCCCCTTATCCGACAGCATGCGCGCATACAGCTCAAACTCACTCGCCAAAGTCGAGTCCTCACAATCCTTACTAATGAACTCACTTCCATCTTCGAACTCGAAAATACTAAGGTAAGCCGCAATAACCTTGTACGACTCGTTCCACTCGAGCCATAGATCGTGAGGTTGTGCCCTCCCCATCCGCTTTGGCGAGCTAAGAAGATTGTTTTCCAGACCTGGCGCGAGCTGGAATTGAACTGAACGAAGCGTCTCGATCTTGTGAAGCGCGCGTATTATGGCTGTGGTATTAGTGCTGAAGGGGAAAACGCCGTGGAAAGAGAAGGAACGGATGTTGAAGCATTCCACGACTTCTTTGGCCAATCTGATGAGAATGAGATATAACATCTTTGGTGACTGCTTGAGGTGGTATTCGTATGTGCTATATGCTGTGATGGACGATCCTTCGTTGTATCCGAGGTGCGACCACGGTCTGCGGTGAATCAACGCAATATCGCTAGGTCGACGTTGGAAGCGTGCCATTTCATTTCGGCGAGATTCTGACATATGAAGCTCGATGTAATGCATTTTCATGTTAAATGCCCACGTATCTGAGCTAAGCATTTGGGTGTCTAGAAGTCCGGCAAGGGTTGATGGAGGAGCAGCAACGACCACGCGATATGGATCAAAGGCGAAAAAGACCTGGGACCAAATCTCCGCTACAGCTCGAGCGAGTGGTGCATCTGCAGTCGCAACGTGTCTCAACTCATAGTCTTTATCCGAATATAATACAATGCTCTTGATGTGATGCTTGAGATTGTGGCGAGAAGCAAGACGGACGAAGGCCATGAAGTTATTTGGGAGATGCGGAAGCCAGAGAATATTCGGTACAGATTTCAAAAAGTTGTCACCGTCGTGGACACGGCAGAGGTTAATTAGAAGGTCATCGAACGACTCATCAAATGCGAACATTGAACTGCTCTTAAACTTGCTCCTCATTTTGTGGAAGATCTGCATCTCGTGATTACTTAGGTTGGTGAGCTGGCTTTGCATATTTTCGAGGAGCCGGGCATCAATTGGGACCCATTGAGGATGGCGGTCGAGAGGGATCCTGGAATAATGAAAGAGGATTGGAAGCACGATCTTCCTCCACTTCCAGGAAACGAGAGAGAGCGACTTGAGCGGAGTCTCATCTTGATGGGTAAGTTCAATCGACGGCTCATGCGCAAACTTCTGAACCGAAGGGGGTAGGGTATCCAGATGAGTCGCAATCTGGATTAGAAGCTCGTTTGGCAGCGAGTTCACGTTCGTCCGGTGTGATGGAGTGCCGTCCATGTCTTAGCGTCGTTTACAAATATACGGAGAAGCTATACACGGTTCTTGATTGAGGGCAAGAGCCCTTGAATTTGCTGAGCTTGTTGGTTTGCTGAAACCTAGCTCTGTAGGAATTCGAGTAATAGGAGATTCAATCCAGATGCTGACGAGGTGTATTGCGGATAGAGCGGAAGGTGGCGGGAATGATCGCGTTGGAGGGGTTTATGAGCAGTCCGGGGAGATGCTCCGCAGTACCTAAGCACGTAGGTATGTCACCGGATCAGGAGCAACATCAGCACACCCAAGTAATTCTCCGTCTGTGGATATTTTTCAAATCTACAACAAATCAATCGGACTTTTATCTACTATTATTTTTTTTTGCACGTTATTGGCCGCCATGCAATGAGAGAGCCACTTTCTGAAATCCCAATTATGCATGCCATCTAGAATCCAGAGCGAATAGCTCCCTCAAGCCATGCTACCCCAGCCATCACACCATCCACCACCCTCACCCTATTTCCATCCACCTCTCCAAGCACCTCAATACACGCCTCCCGCACCGCCTTATCCATACCCGACATGCCGGCGCAGCCCAAGCAAATCGCACCAACGTTGCCCTTCCTCAACAATCTCTTGACAGCATCCTTCATGCGCTTGCGAACCTCCTCTGCCGGCGCATCATGCAGATCCGTAGCATTCAGTCCCGTCGTCTCAACCCCAGCAAACTTTTTACTTGCCTCGGATCCCGTCCCTAAGAACTCTCTGACTGCCTCTGACAGTATTTTCTCCCAGACCTTGCCGGTGCTGACAATGCCAAAGAGTTCCTCAGGGTGAATGATCTGTAAACTCGTGCTCACACTTGCTTCGAGGATACCAGTAACGGACTTGCGACCTTCCCTTACCATCGGCTCTCCCTTCAAGATCGGTACCAGCGGATGGTGAGAATAGCAAGCTACAAGGAAGCCGTCGTGTCGGTCAAGCATCGGTTTGAGCGTCGGTAGACAGTGCTTGACGCTTTCGGCGCCGTCTTCTTCGTTATTAATACTCTTAGGTCCGGATGGAGCCGTGAAAAACTCGTGAGCGGTCTACTAGCTGTGATTAGAGTGTTACATGATGTGGTGAGCGGTGCAGATTAACATCTTTGAAGTGTAGGGCATCTACTAGCGGCCGAAGAGCGTCGGTCATGGACGACGTCGAGTTGGGGTTAATTATGAGGATGGATTTTGCACGCATTGTGTCTTGTGGAGTCGTAGGGCGTGTTTTTTTGTATAGGTGGTATTCTCCCATTGTTCCTAAAGATTTTAGTAGCAATGCGGGGCCCAGCATAAAATAGTGGAAGTTTGCCCGTGCCCCGAGTGTGAATGAACCTCGTGGCGGTGCTCTATGACGTCAGGCTAACAGGGGTGACTTTGGATTTTCCGAGTTTCTATTTATTATGGTCTATAACTTTATCTAGCATTCAATCTAGACTCTAGTGGAAAAAAGAGTCTTTAGAGAAAACCTAAACCCGAAAACTCCTAAAAAATCATGAGTGCCACAATTCGGGCAAGTAGTACTACTTCTTGCCACGCATGACCTCTCGTTAATTCCCACGTTGGAAGGAAGGGCATTCCCACTTTCAAGGACCTTACAAGGTGAACCGGCAACCTTAATAACGGGCAGATTGAAGAATCATTCTAGCAAGGAGTCTTGTAATTTAGGGATATCGAACGTTACCTCCCCGTCGAAGTTTGGGTGGGCATTCTGGCAAGCGTCGATGTTGCGGCAGAATTCGTCAAGATCAATGTTATAGCTGTCATCTGGATTATCGAGCTTAAGGATTAGGTCGCTTGAAATGTCCTCGCTCCTTGGAGGGTTGCTGATAGGGTTAAGATGGAACTTGTGTAACTGGACACATTCGTTTGGATGAAGCGAGAGCCTGTGTTGGTGCATTGGTTTGATTGCATGACGTCCGCAAAATTACGATGAGCACTTAATTAATCTAAAGCTCTACAGGCATTCTTTGGACTCATGTCAAGAGAAATTTTGCGCCTTGAGAGCCGTGTTGACTAGACGTTGTCTCTATACGTTCATCAGCAAATAAAGTTGAATAGTATGAACTCGAACGCTACGTAATTACCAATATTCGAGCCCCCTTTTCAATGATAAGTCTCATGATATGTCAACAGGTCCATCTACCGTAACTAGGATGGGAAATCGACCTCTCGGGAAGAACTTCGCAATACCGGTTACTCCTCCATCCGGTCCTGGCCCAGATGCCCTAGGAATAGCGGAAGTGTTACCAACGCCACCAAAAACAATCCTTACCATACATGAAAGGTGCTGTTCAGTCGCATTGAAGGTTCGGGATAGCTGAGATTGAATAGCAACCGTAGGACCAATCGATAGGCTGTTTACGTTAGCCAAGATCCCAAAGACCCCGGCTACATTATTTAATGGCTTAGAAACAAGAGAAGGTGGTATAAGCCCGGCTGTAGCTGTGAAGGTACCGCTTATAATGTCATAAATGTTCACGCTGGACGAGGGTTCTCCAGAGTCGTTCACGATGGTACTCACGTTGAGAGTTTCCGTTATAACTCTGTTTTGCAATGCTTCATGATACGCCTAAAACATTGCGTGTGCGGTTGGTATGGCCTGACGAACATGGAAGAGCGCTGGCGGAGTGAAAAACCGGTTCTGGGCTGTGGGAAAGGTACGATTTGAGGCACCCATATTAGTGCAGTCTAGGTTGGAGATCCCTTGGGAGTCACCGTCTGTCATCTGTCGATCTATGCAGTTGACCCAATATTAACTCTGTTGTCGCTCAGCCACTTGTCCAGGAAGGAAGCTACATCGCTGTTCTTCTCAGCATTAAGTGGGTCGTTATAACGTATGCCGTAGATTGAATCTGTGTCTGAGAAACCGATCATGAAAAGATCTTGGGGTAACGGAGACGCGTGACTCGATACCGCAAGCAGGGGAATAAGAGCAATGCTCGACTTAATGAAAACATGGCGAAGGAGAAGGAAAATTGAAGGATACGAGAAAGCCCTAAATGGGAGTAGAGGGTTCAAAGAGAGTGCTAATGGAAAAGAGCGAGAGAAGACAAAAGAGAAAAAGAGGTCCTAGGAAAAGCGCTGCAAGGAATACTGATTAAAATTTTTGTTTGAATGATAAGGGAGATTTCTTTGCACAAAGAGATGGCTTCTAATACTGAAAATCCGCGCCCACCGCGGTCTTTTGAAAGGGGCAGTAGGCAAACCTTAACACTTAGGTTGTTCATGTAAGATTCTATAATGGGATGTTTTAGCATACCCTGATATTTCACTGACCTAAGCAAATTTGAAAGTTGGCTATTTATCTTCAGTATTTTCTTGCTGAGCCTTAGTGCAGAATAGCCGACGCGGTTGTCAATCGTGGTGATAGTAGAGGGTTGGACGCAAACCAGGGATGGCCATAATCGAGATATACCAGCTTTGGGATTTTTATCGGCCTCCTTAAAACGTTTACATAGACTGATTGTTAGGATACATTTAGCAGCACTATTATTAGCGAGTACGATGGATGAAAAGAAGCACTAAGTGAACATAATTACCGATTGAATACGGCCACTTCATTCTAAAAAAATGCATTATACTATGGCATTGGCTTACATATGGAAGCGAGAGCTCAAGTTGTCCTTTGTCATACAAAAGTCATTGCCGGGGACAAAGCAATAGATGAATAACTGAACTGGTTCGCTTCTCATCCGAGCACCAAGCACCGTATTGTAGGTATCCCAAGCCCATCTCCTCCAACGCCTTCGCCAATGGAAGCTATAAAGATATCAAATGTCGCGGAACAAACTCATCGCAGGATCCCTTGACAGCGTTAGAGAAAACTAGGAGCACTTAAAAGAGCTCGTCCTCGCACATTGATCGTCATATCGTCAAGAGGTTGGGTACTGTCTAGCGAAAGCAGCTGAAGCGGCCGCACGTTAAGCGGAAGGGTGCGCGACGGACACCATGCTTATCGACAACGACTCCACCGCCTATAGTCAAGTTAGCCATGATAATTTTTGTAGAGTGATAGAGGGTCTACTCACCACCGTGACGGCCTCCCCAGTGCTTGGTCCACATTAAACCCATTGCTGTTTCGCTGTTGGTTGTCGGTTGGTTGTGAGAGTGGTTATTGGCTTGTAAAGGTGGTATGAAGGTACTTGTAGCTGAGTGTTGGTGTAAGGTGGGGAGCTGGGGTGGCTTTATAGGAACCAGCAAGCAAGAGTCTGGGCAGCTGGGCAACAGCGAAGCAAGGCCAAATGAAATGATTCCAGGGTACATTACGTTGGCCAAGCCAGCCCTGAGTGCCTGCCATTTGCTGAAGGGCTGCACCGCCACAGCTTGGCGAAAAGGACGCATCACCTCGCATTTGAACGTTTGTTCTCAGAATGTGATCGAATGGTGGAAGCGTGAGCGTGAGTGCATTTATAGGGCTAGTAAGTTACGATTCAGACTATTCAATTTGCCTTGAGACATGAAAGAAAGCGGTCCGTAGTTCGTGGATGTCGAGCGTTTGGCTGCCTCAAGAGGGAACCCAAGCTGCTGCTCGAGCGACTTGTCATGCCTCGTAGGACTGCCACTTTTTGATGAGATGAAGCTTGTACAATCATAATCAGGCTTTCAAGACAAATAGAAAACAACAGGTGCTCAGCGCGGGGGGCTTTGCGGTCGGAATCGCCTGCTTCCGGAGCGCTAACGTGCGTACTGTAACCTAGGGATACCTCAGCTTTGGATTGGAGGTAGTATTGATCTACCCCAGGGCACCGGTCCGTCCCGTGCTTCCAGGCTACTGTGCGGTGCAGAGGGGACATAGTGCCACTGGCGCGAACCTGGGACTATATTTGTGTCACTCAAGGTGCGGGAGGTGAGGAACGTAGAACACAAGGGATCGAGGCCACGAGAGGGGAAAATGAGAACTGAGTGAAGATGCGAACAGCGATGAGCAATTTCGAAATTCCGAAACGCCTTCCATCCTACAATCCAAGCCTTACTTATACATACGGTGGACTCTCCGTCCATAGCGCGCGGTGTGAGGTGCCGCAAACCATTCCGATAGCTGAGCGCCTAGATCGCGGACCAACGTTCGCGAGGTGACCGAATACCTATAGACATCCTGAATGTCGTGTCGTAAAATCCTCCACCAAGTGAATTGTCCGAAATGGGTCGAATATTATTTACCGCCCGGGAAGACCGCCAGCCTGTGCCATAGCGGCGTTCTGTTCCTGGAATCGGTCGCCCAATCGCTGGGAAGCCTTCATATGCTTATCCACGCATCGCATGACACAGTTTTCTTCCCTCGAGGTAAGGGACTTGCTCTCGAAGCCGTTGACGCAGCCGTCGAAGCATTGCTGGACGAGGTTGGAGTACATCTGGACGAGCCATCTGTTAGCGCGGATATTTGTGGTATTGTGAACAGTCGTACATTCATAAACTCCTTCATCTGCTTTTTCTCCATGCGAGACTGCAGCTCGCGCTGTTCGGCCGGGGTAAGACTGGCTTGATGTTAGTGTTGGCATGGCAGAGAAATGCAGTGACATACGCATCCATGGCGAAGCGAGAAACGGATGAACTGAGTGGAAGGCACACTGGGGCTCCTCTATAATGGATGCTTGCAGGGGATTTGGGAAGTGGAATACGGGGTTAATGGGCGCGAGTGGGCGGAGGACGGTGATGAATTGGAGCTTCCCCGAGTCCAAAAATTTGGGATCGAGATGGAAGCTTGGACTCCTCAGCGGCCACGACTCGACGTGCGCCACGGCGAGAGTGTCCTGAGTTGCGCCTGCGCATGCTACCATCCGAGATGGCTTGCCTGCCCACCGCCGACGACTACCGCTCTCCTCCTATACCTTTGACGGGCGTGGAGACCGGGCCCTGATCTTGTATCTTCGCATCTCCATCCAACAGCAGCATCAGCCTCCGTCTCCGCCTCCACCTCCGCATGCTGTGGCGCCATTGCTCGTTCCTGTGCCAAGCGTGCCTCTTTATTCTTCGGAGCGGCGCCAGCGCC
>ML986896.1:0-29729 GCA_010094045.1 Lojkania enalia | reverse complement strand
AACTTTAAAAATTTCTCTATAGATAAGTCTAGATATAATTAGATTATAGTAGTAATTAATCGCTTATCTAAATAAACTATATCTATTTCCTACTATTATATAATTAATATATAGGGAATAGCCGAATTATTTATTTAATAGGTATACTACTTTAGCTATATACCTAAAACTATTATTTTAGATCGAGGACTTTAGTTTATATCTAGTTTCTAGTCTAAATTCTACTATATTTTAGGCGTAAAGATTAAACTATCTACTACTTATTATAAAGAGACTAACAGATAGATAGAGATTATAAATAAGTACATCGATTAAAGACTGCGTCCTTTTATATCCTTCTACTAGAACAACTAGAGTTCTCTATTACCTATAATCGACTAAATATAAGCAACTCTACTCTATATAACTATTAAAATATCCCCGTATTAGATCCTATATAAATCTAAGCCTTATTAGAGTTAGGATTAAAAATATTCTATTAATCCTATTACCGCGACAGATAAATTAAATTGTAAAAACGTCTTAGTTTTAGCAACTTATATATATATAGCCTAGAAAACTATAAAAGCTAATATTAAGAAAGTTTAGGATTATATATAATCTATTATTAACTATTACTAGTAACCGATTAATTAGTAGATCGGTGATATAGTCTACTTAAATACTAAGAACTTTACGGTCTAGAGACTAAGCTAAAAGCTATCTAATTAATAGGAGGGTCTTTTTAAAGTACTAGAGTAGGTTAGAAACTTATACTATTTATAGCTACCCCTAGGGTTGAGTATATATAATATTTTCGCACTAAACCTGCTATATAAGAATTCTTAGGACCTTCTACCTAGATAAGAAGCTCTAAAACTACCCGCTATTACTATTAATAGGGTAGAAAAGTAGAAGGTTAAGGAAATACTAGCTAGTAAATTATATTATAAGATTCTTAAATACTATATAAAATAGGTAGGATATAATTTTAACCTAATCTAGTATAAAGCTTTAAACTTTATAAGTTCGCCTTATAAACTAAAAGTTTTTTATAATAAGTATCTAAATTGCCTAGAACCTCTAAAAGCTCTAACTAAATAGATTAAAGTATATAAGAATAGTATAGAGAATATAGATTATCTAGTAGACGATAATATATAAGAGTTAAGTAGTAGATTATAAAAACTAAAGTATAGGCCCGAAATTACTCTTCTATAAAATCCGGAGGGTCTGATAGTAGGCTGTTAGATACCTTCCTAGTCCTCTTCTCTTCTACTCTTCTTCCTCTTCCTTCCCTCTAGACTTCCCTTAAACCTCTTCTATAAAGGTTCCGGCCTGTAGCTCGGTCCCGTTCCTACGATGCTATAATAGCAGTTGCTCTTATACGACCCTATACCTACCTGGACTAAAGCAAGCAAATAACATATATCTCACTACTGTGTACCTTCTCTTCTCTTTCTCTAGCTTTAACAATAATAGATTCTTATTATATCTAATCCTATTATATCCTCAGACCTTCTTAATTTGTTAAAGCTTATACTACACCAGATTCTATCTTAACTACTAAGCAGATCTACTACCGTACGAAGTTATAGACCAAAATAGACTAGTAGAACAAGGATTCGATATAGCGACTATACAGAGACAGTTCGCTGAAATAGCAGCTAGGCTGGAATGCCTAGAGAAAGAAAAGTAGTAATAGCAACTTGAAAGAACAAGCCTTTATCGGAAGCTTAAGGAGCAACTAAATAAGTACTTAGCCCCTGAAGGGAGCATCTCGCCAACTATACTATTAATAACTACTAAGCCTATTCGTATAAAAGCTATACTTAACAAGCTGGACAAGTTCTAAAGAGACCGTAAAGCGTACTCTATTTGGAAAAGCAGTATAAAGACTAAGATCCGTATTAACGGTTTATCTATAAGCTTAATAGACACGATAGTAGTAGCCTATATAATATTATTTTATAAGAGCGATGCTAGAATATACCTTTAGTTATATAAAAAACGTATTACTACAGGCACCCTTACCTATAACAAATTCTAGACAATTATAGATATACGATATAATAACCCCCACCGTCAGAAATAAGCTAGGATCGAGTTTAAAACCCTAAGATAAGGTAATAAGACCTTTATTAAGTTCTTAGTTAAATATAATCGTCTCTCTATAGAAGCGTCGTACGACTCTTACCTAGACTAAGTTAAGATACAAGATCTAGAAGGGAAGATTTATCCTAAGCTCCGCTAATTAACAATTAGTAGTATTAGTAAGAAAGATCTTACGTCGTACGCGACCTTCGTACGGAAACTTTACATTCTTAATAACTATCTTAAAGTAGCTAAACTTAATAGCGCTTTCATATAGTCCTTCGGTAGGGAGAAGACTAGTTAGATAAGGGAAAGCTAGGGACAGCTACTTACGCTACTCCCGCAACCACAACTGTTAGCTACTATTAATAATATTATAGACTAAACGCTAATAGCTAATTATAGACTCGTACAGCGCCTAGATATAAGGCCTTAGCTACCAGAGAAGATAAGGAATATTACTAAGAAAGAGCTGAAGGCTCGGAAATAATAGAATACTTATTTTACCTGCGGAAATGGGGGTTACTTCACCTAAAGCTACCGCTATACTCTACCTAGGAGTAGTATATAGTTTAATCAGACTTATACAATACCGCTAGAGCCTATTTAGTATAATAAGGAATGCAGAGATATAGCCTAAGCTGATAGAACGGGAAAAGTATCGCTCTAAATAGAAGTCGGCGCTTAGAGCTATAAAAAGAGCAGGCGAATAAGTAAGTACTAGATAAATTTAATCAATTTCAGATAACTAGTACTCTATTTACAGCCCCCACACTACTTAATAATACCTTTAGCCTTCTCGCCTTAATAGATGATGGCTGTAACTTATATATAATAGTCGAGAAAAGGATTATACGAAAGGCTGGACTGGAATACCTCTATCTCTCAACGCTATTAACGGCCTTATTATTTAGCGACTTCTCAGCTAGAATTATTAAGGAGGTAACTATTATTAACTTACTAGATATAGGTGGGAGTCGGGTAGGTCCAGGTCGGGTATTTACTTACGTAGTCCCAAGGATAGAAGGAGATTATAGTATAATCTTAGGACGCTTATAGAGGTAAAGTAAGAACGCAATTATTAACCCAAAAATGGAAATCCTATATATTTATAGAACGGGAATAATTGTACGAAACTAGGAGCTTTAGAAGTAGCAATATATAGCTAATATTACCCAAGTCTTAGTATATACTTTCTCTACTATAGCGAAATGCTATAAGAGACGCCTGTAAAATTCCCTTACTAAGCTACCCCGCATCTTTACTATTAGTATAGCCGATATTTAGAAGGCTCTGAAAAATAAGCCGAAGACGGACCCTCGTACGAAACTCCCTAAGAAATATATACAGTAGCTCTATACCTTTAATTAATAGAAAGCTAATAAGCTATTACCTTTAAGACCAGGAGTAGACTATATAATCGAGCTGGAAGGGAAAGATAGAAGCCCTCTAAGGATCCCCTCAGGTCCTTTATATAGAATATTACAGGAGATGCTCCTTGTCCTTTAGAAAACCCTAATAGAGCTCCTTAATAAAGGATTTATTTAGGTTAGTAACTCCTTAACTATAGTACCGGTCCTGTTTATATAAAAACTAGGGGGTAGCCTCTACTTCTATATTAACTACCGTGCCCTGAACGCTATTATATAGAAAGACTACTACTCTCTACCTCTAATCCGGGAAACGCTAAATTAAATTAGTTGAGCTAAGTAGTTTATAAAACTTAATATTATTACTATATTTAATAAGATCCGAATTAAAGAAGGAGACGAGTGGAAGATAGTATTTACAACCCGTTATGGTTTATATAAGTAGCTAGTTACACCCTTCGGCCTTACAAATACTCTAAGTACCTTCTAACGGTATATTAATCGTATAATCTAAGAGTATTTAGGCGATTTTATCTTAGTATACTTAAATAATATTCTTATATACACGGACGGCTCCCTGTAAGACTATTAGCACCACGTTAAAGTAATCTTTTAAAAGCTGATAGATGCTGGCCTCTAACTTAATATTAATAAATGCGAATTTAAGGTCTGTACGACGAAATATTTTAGCTTTATTATTAATGCGGAAAAGGGTATCTGAATAGACCTATAGAAAGTTAAAATAATCTAGAACTAGGAAGTACTTATATCAGTTTATAGTATATAGAGCTTTTTAGGCTTTATAAACTTCTACTACCAGTTTATTAAAGAATTTTCTGAAGTAGTTGCTCTACTAATAGCTCTTACCTAAAGGGAATAAGAGAAGAAATAGTTTCAACTTAATAATCAGGCACTTACTACCTTTAATTACCTAAAGCGATGCTTCGTATAAGTACTAGTATTAGCCTAGTATAACCCTAAAAGGGAAACGATTCTAGAGTATAATACTTCTAGCTAGTATACTAGAGGCATATTTCTGTAATACGATGATAAAGGAGTTCTATAACCTATTACTTTTATATTAAAGCGAATACTTCCTATAGAGTATAACTACCTAATCTATAATAAGGAATTACTAGTAGTTATATAATGCCTCGAAGAATAGGAGGAGTCCTTAAAACTACTTACGTACTTTACAGTTCGTACGGATTACTACAACCTGAAATACTTTACTAAGGTATAGAGGCTCTCTAAGTACTAGGTAAGATAGGCGGTATTCCTTACCCAGTTTAACTTCCAGTTTAAATATAAGCTGGGCAAGCTTAATATTCTAGCTAATACTCTCTTGCGTCGCGATCAGGATCTCTTAAAAGAAGCTAATAATAAACAGATCTAAGAAAGAATTAGCCAACTCTTCGGACCGTCCAATTTTAAGGATAGAGTTTATATAGCCCCTATATAAACTAGAAACTAGCGTATTAAAGATACTCCTAATAATTAGGTAGAGGTGGTTGCCCTAGAAGACTCTACATCAGGGGAGGAATCTATAGACGGAGGAGAGTCTATAACCGAGACATTGTACAAGAAGTAGTAAATACTAATAGAGACCTTATAGTAAGATACCTAAGAAAAAGATAAGACGTATATTATACTTCTCTATACTACTAAAGTAGGGGAGAGAATATTTCTAGAAACCCTCCGTCACCTTAGAATTAGCCTATCTAACCTCTTAGTCCTAAGAGATAGATTAATATAGAGAGAATGCGCTTAGGTTCTTAAAAGCGAGTTACTTCGTATAAAGCTAATCTAAGAGACTTACAACTCTTACTTAGCTAGCTACTCTAGTAAGAATATTACGATCGGGTTGATATTACGGCGCTACTTTTAGCCTGGAATAGCGGCGGACATTAAACGCTTTATACGAAATTGCTACTCCTATAGTAGAAATACAGTTTAGCGTTCTAGAAAAAAAGGCCTGCTATATTCTCTTCTAGTCCCTAAGAGGGTATGGTTAGAAATTTTAATGGACTATATTATTAACTTACCAAGAACCGCATATAGTAATAAGTATATTCTTATTATTACGGACCGTTTGAGTAAAGGAGTACTCTTTATTACCGTCCCAGACCTTAAGAGCTAAATATTAGCTAATAAGTTCATCGAGTATTTTATAGTATATTATAGGCTCCTACAAGTAATAGTCTCTAATAGAGGAGAGCAGTTTATATAAGGCGTATAGGTACGCATCTACCGAATTCTTAAGATTAAGCAAAGGCTATCGACAGCATACTATCCAGAAACCGACGGAAGTATAGAGCACATAAACCAGCTACTTAAAAAGCTTCTCTGCTACTATTATAACTACTACTAAGATGACTGGAATCTATAGCTACTACTAGCTCAGATCGCTATTAGTACCAGGGACGCTTCCTCTACAGAAGTCAGCCTATTCTTTCTTACTTATGGCTATTACCTAAACTTAGGAGAGTCCGTATAACTAGAAGAGGAGCTACTAACGGAGCAGCCTAGAGACCCTATTCACGTAGTAAAATAGATTATTAATAAACTAAAAGACTGCGTCGAATTCGCACAAGTAATAATAGCCTATATATAATAGTAGTAGTAAGAAATTTACAATTATACGAGGGATCCTATACTATAATACTAATTAGGGGACAAAGTTTGGCTTAACATATATAATATTAAGATGGATCCTGCAAGGAAAAAGAAGCTCTATAAGCTCTATTAACAATATACGGTTATTAAGACTGTTAGACGAAATATATACCGACTAGACACCCTATTAGGAATTTATAACGTCTTCCACACAATACTACTTCGCCCTATTGCTCAAGACCCGTTACCAAGTTAAATACAGGACGACTATCAACCAGCGCTAATCAGCGTTAGAAACGAAGATGAATAGGAGCTTGAGAAAATCCAAGACGTACGAGTGATTAGTAAGAGGGGAGGCGGCCTAAAACAGCAGTTCCTTTGTAAGTGGACTGGTTATACTATACCCTTATAGAACGACCAGAGCGACTGTAAAGATATAATCGCTCTAGGAGAATTCGAACGGGATACGGGGCGGAACTTTACTAAAGAACTACTTATCCGTACAACTCAGCACCAGAGGAAGAGGAGGAGGAGGAGGGGAATATTGTGAAGGTCCCGGCCTATAGCTCGGTCCCGTTCCTGCGATGCTATAATAGCAGTTGCTCTTATACGACCCTATACCTGCCTGGACTAAAGTAAGCGAATAACATGTATCTCACCACCGTGTACCTTCTCTTCTCTTTCTCTAGCTTTAACAATAATGGATTCTTATTGTGTCTGATCCCATTGTGTCCTCAGACCTTCTTATCTTCTACTTTATTCTTAGCCGCCCGAGAGCGCTGCGATATCAGCTTAAAGGCTAGATACTAGAGCCTTTAAGGCTGAAACCTAATAGAGCAACTTAATACTCTAGTAGAATAAAGCTACTTAAATACTAGCTATAAGAAGGCTATCTTCCTAACTCTTTATAACCTGGGCTATAAGCGCTAGACTATAAGTAGACTCTGAAACAGCCTTAAAAGCTACTTTTTTATCCTCTTTATCCCCTATATATCGGGCTACTACCTATAGTTTAAGATAGCCCCGGAGGACTAGAAACTTCTCCTTATAGTAGGAGGGGATCTATAAGTATGTTAATAGTAAGTACTCTACTAGTATTAGATACGATTTATATAGGGTTGTACTTTTTATTTTATAAAGTATAATACTTGCATTTTTTTAATCTTAAAGACTAAAAGAAAAATATTATATACTATCCGCGGGCGAATATATATATAGTTTAAAGGTAGATAACCTAGAAGACCTCTAAAGAGGCTTTAGGAGGTAGGCGGAGTAGTATATTAATTAATTTTTTTCTATAAAACGTTAGTAATACTTTAATAATTAATAGTTCTAGAGACGTATAATAATACGTATAGAGTAGAAGTTATTATTTAGTTAAGGAAGCTCAGTTAATAGTAACCTAGTAATATATTAAAGCTAGTAAACGCTTATTACTATATACGACGAAATTGCAATATTAATAAACTATTATAATAGTAGTTACTAGCCGATATATAGGTTAATTATACTTACTATAAAAACCTTATTTAATATTACGTTAATAAATATATTTCTATAAGTAACTATATATATTAACCCTTATCGGTAAATATTTTAAAGAAATTTCTTTATATTAGAACCTATTTATAATAGCCCCGATTTCCTCCTAAACTAGCGCAGATAGAGACTATCAGCCTATAAAGAGGGGGGTAGTATAATAATATAAAGAAATCGTTCTACGAAAAGCTTTATCTTTTTACTTATCTTATCCTATCCCTAGTTCTACCCCTTTTCCCATCTATATATAGTTATACACTCCCTTATAAGTAGCTTAGTAGTTTTTCTATATCCTTTCGTATAAGGCCTATAGGTATTAATAGAATTCTTAGGTCCCTAATCCTCTACGCACTCCTATATACCTCTAAGTAGATTTATATCGTATTTAGATCTATTATCTTACCTACGCTATTATAAATAATATATATAGAATAACCTTAAGATCTAGTATTATATTTCTAATTAGTAAAAAGAATTAATAATAAATTATACTAGTTTAAAAATAAGAAAAGGTAAGTATACTATTAAAGGATATACTTCTTAGTAAAAGCTGTTAATATAGGCAGATTTATAGATCTAAGTACTATTAGAGAAAAGAAGCCTAAACTATAGATAACTTAAGAAAAGAAAACTTAGAAAAAAGATATTAAATACTATAATTATTAGAAACTAAGATATATAGTAAAAGAATATTAAAGTAAAAAGAAAGAAAAGAAAAACTAGCCTATAGAAAATAAACTGCAGGAAGTAGGTAAAGAAAAACTAGCTATAACTATAGAATATAGAACTCTATATTAGTTCTTCTATAATAAAGATAAGTATTAAATATACCGACAACTTAAAAAAACTATAAAATATTAGCTTTAGAAGAAAATATAACTTATAGTAATATAGAAACGTATAAAAAGATAGCTAGAAGAAGTTTAGATAGAATTAGAGAAGAATAAAGAAATAAATACCCTATTATAAATAGAAGAAGCTACTATTAGAGTATTAATACCTAAACTAGTATCTAAAGTATATTTTATATACTAAAGAAGAATAATCGAGTATAAATAAAGAACTCTAGCTTCTATAGCTACCCTATAAGAAGAACTACCTATAAAATTCTACGATAAGAATAGACTAGAATAAGATATTATTAACGTCTATAAAGAATAGTAAAATACCTATTCTAGAAAAATCTACTTCTTATACTTCTAAAAATAGATAGAAATAATAAAAGTAGTAGAAGAATATCTTAATATAATAGATTAGAATAAAGCTGTATATATAGTATAAAAAGTAGTAGCCTTCTTATAAAGTATAGTACTAGTAAAATACTAGGTACTAAAAGTATTATAATATAAATAAGAATAGGACTACTAGATTAGAGAAGATAATAACCCTTATATAAACTAATACTATCTAATATATTTTAAAATAGTATAGATATCGTATATTAAATAATAATATAAAACCTACTAAAGAAGAAAAAAAATATAGATATATAGCTAAGACAACTAAATAAAGATAAAGTACTAGGAAACTCTATAAAATAAGAAGCTATATTAGAATAGAAAGTTATTAAATAAATCTAAAACTATATAATATTTAAATTTAGACCTCTACTATCTAAAATATATATTAGAAAAAGATTATAATATAAATGTTTAGAATAGAAATACCTAAAATATATATCTATAAAAGAAGTAATAGCCTATTAGTTTAAGATAACTTAACTATACGGGAATATAAGAGAATACTATCTTATAATACTAGAATAATATTATAGCTATAAGGTATATATATTTATTAATAGTAGAGTAATAAAGAATTTTATAGTTAGTAACTATATTACTAGAAAAGAAATACTTATAGTATAACTAGAACGACTTTATATAATCTAAACTATAGAAGAAAAAGATTTTTAGAAGAAAGTTATATATATTATAAAACCGTGAGAGTTTAAAATTCTAGAAATAACCTAATAAGAATAGATATTCTAAATTATAGAAATTACTAACTATAATATTATCTTAGAGATTTTATAGCTAAGAAAGGAAAACCCTTAAATAAACTAGTAAACGAGACGAATTATCCTTAAAAACTCTAATCAGCTAGTTAAAAAATAACTTACTATAATAGTAAAGAAAGTAGTAAAAGAATTATTCCTAATAGAAAATATATTATATAGTATATTTAAAGAATACTAATACTTAATAGAATAATTCTAAAAACTACTATAATATCTACTTAAATATAGAGAATATAATTATAAAATTAAACTATAACTAGAAAAAGAACTTAGCTATAAACTAATATATAGTCTAATATTAAGAGAAGTAGAAGTTCTAAAATAATATATAGACGAGTATCTGAAAAAAGAAATAATCTAAAAATTAAACTTACTAGTAGTATATTCTATACTTTTTATAGATAAAAAAGAAATAATAGACCTATAAATATATATCGATTATTGTACTATTAATAATATTACTATTAAGGACTAATATCTCTTACTACTTATCTATAATTTAAGAGACTAATTAAGAGAAGCTACTATCTTTATAAAATTAGATATTTAGAATATATACTACTAGATCTATATTAAAAAAGAAGACAAATAGAAAATAGTATTAAGAATAAAAAAGGGACTTTTTAAATACCTAATTATACTATTTAGACTTACTAATATACTAGCTACTTTCTAAAAATAAATTAATAAGGTATTAAGACTGTATTTTAGACAATTTTATATAGTTTATTTAGACGATATTCTTATATATTTAAAAATAAAGTAAGAATATAAGAAATATATTAAATAAGTACTACGCGTATTATAAGTAGTAAAATTATACCTTAAAATAAGAAAATATAAATTCTATATTATATAAATAGACTATTTAAAATTTATTATTAAACTAGAATAACTATAAATAAAGTTAAATAAATTAGTAGTAATTAGAAACTAGCTAATTTTAAAGTTAGTTAAAGATATTTAATCTTTTATAAACCTTTATAGATAATTAGAGTAATATAACTATACTCTTAACTTAACTATTAAAGAAAGATATTACTTTTATATAGGAAAATAAATAAGAAAAAGCCTTCTAAGAAGTTAAGAAATAATTTTAACAAGAACTAGTAACGTACTATATAAGTAAGCTACTTACCTAAACGAGCTGATTATAATACTAAGATTATACTAAAATCGCAACTACTTTTCGCAAAATATTATACTTTCTTATATTCTATTATACTATATAGTATAGTAGCCTATTCTTCTATATCTATAGTATTATTTTTATACGTCCGCGAGTTATATCTAACCTCGCTATACTATCTATAGTACCTTTAAATCGGCTAGCCTCTATTAATACGCGCCTTCTTTCTACCCTTCTTTCTATTAGTATAAGTACTAAACTCTTTTGGAGTAGTTAATTAAATACCTTCTTTAATTATTAGGTTACCTTCCTTCTATATACGCTTTCTTTTATACGATTAATATTATATAGCAGCTTTATTAGCTACTTAAAACTTAGTAACCTAAGTATATAATAGTACATTTTTATATATTATATATATAGTACCCTTTATAAACTATTTAAATACTTCTACTATTAAAGTAGATAAACTATTTAAGTATTTTTAAACTCTTAATTAAACGTATATAGATTAAGACCTAAATTTAATAGAATTACTTAGTATTTTTAACTTTTAAAGGGTATTTTTAACTATAGAAAGTATTAGTATATATAGTTAAACTTTAAGCTTTAATAGTACTATATCTAGATTAAATAGAACTAAACTAGCGTTTTAAAAGCTATCTAGAATATTACTCTTTATAATTACTACGTTAAAAGCTACTTTAAAGTAGGATAAGAACTTAATTTTTATAATATAGTTAATATAACTATATATTAGCTGCTTAACTTAGCGCCTATATACAGTTTTTAAAGATAAGAAACAACCTATATCTAGTAGCTATGGTAGGTACGATAAATATAGAGGTATATAGAGAGTAATAATATTCTTTTTCTTATAGAGCTGCCTAAATTTAAGTAAGTTGTAGCTCTTATAGCTATTAAGAATTAGTAATTAATATATACTAATAGTATAATCTTTTATATATACGTTAAAATGCTTTAACTATTTAATACTAATATTATTTATCGTTTAACTATTATTAGTAACCTATATAGCCTAGGTTAGTAGAATATTATCTTCTTTATACTATATAGAGAGGTAGTAGGTACCTATAAAAATAATAAAAGATAGTATTACCTATTCTATCGCGTTAATACTCTAGATAACTATAGTCTACTTATAATTACCTAGCTAGAGCTACTTTAGTTAATTCTATCTTTTAGAGCTAGTAACTACTACTTCTATTAATATTACGTCTATTATAAAGCCTGATTTATTAAAGTTATATATATCTTCGTCGATAATACTATATTTAGCCTTTATATTCTATATAAAGTAGAACTAGCTTCTTATAATCTTAAGATCCTTATATTTAGCTCTTAAATAGTTGTACTTTTAATTAAATTTAACTTTAAGCTTAGGTATACGTTTAATAAAATTCTCTACCCAGTTCTTTCTAATCTAGCTAGTAGAGTATATAGCTAGTAGTAAATTAGCTATATTTTAAATAGTAGTAAGCTATAATAGAAATTCTCTTATATTTAGATCTAGTATATACTAAACAATTATCTACTCTTTAGTCTTACTAAGCCTTATTAAATTAGGCTGGTAATTATATTATAGAGCTATTCCTTACCTTTATATACTAAGTATATTTTAAGAGATATTATAGATTAATGCAACGTGACGTATAGTTAGTATTATATCTTATTAAAGAGCTTAGAGTATAAGCTATATTCTAGCTTCTTTCTAAATTAATTCTATAGTTATTAGTTATAGTATAATACTATAAAGTATAATTATCGCAATTTTAATAGAGTTTTAGTATTATAATTAGCTTGCTTAGGTAATCAGCTCGCTTATATAGTACGTTACTAAAACTCTATAACCTAGAAAAGAAAGTTTTTATAGAAACTAATGTATTAAGAATAAAAATAGCTAGAATTCTTATATAAATCTATAATAGAAAATAATATCTAATAGTATACTGTTTATAAAAACTTATACTAGTAGAGATAAATTATAATATATATAATTAAGAACTTCTAGCTATTATAGTATACTTTAAAGAATAGCGTATATACCTATAAAAAGTAAAATAGTAAACTAAAGTCTATTATAATTATAAGAATCTTACTATTTTTCTTACTACTAAAACTCTTACCCTTAAATAGATTAGATAGTTATAAGAACTAGCTATATTTAACTTTAAAATTATTTATATTAGTAGAAAATAAAACTAAAGAGTAGATATATTAAGTAGACTATTAGGATATAAGTAAGAGAAAGGAACTATAGCTATACTACTAAAAAGATAATAAGATAGAAGTATAGTATATAATTATCTACAACTCGTAGTAATAACTATTATTAAAAAAGTAAGCTAGATAATACTAATTAGATTAGTAATAGATAGAATACCTAAAGAACTTTAAAAATAAGAACTAGAATAGGTAGATAAACTACTATACGTTTATAATCGAATCTATATACTAGCTAAAGTTAGAAAAGAATTTATTAGGCAATTCTATAAAGCTTCTACCTATAGATACTAAGGAATAGAGAAAATACTAGAATAAATCCTTAGAGGATTCTACTTTCCTAAAGTAAGAGAATAGGTAAAGAATATATTACGAGAATATATAAACTACTAATAAAATAAATTTAATAGATATATATTCTATAAACTATTATAAAACCTAGAAATACTAACTAGACTATAAATAGAAGTTATTATAGACTTATAAAATACACCTACTTTATTCTCTATAATAAAATATTATTAGAAGAATAAATTGTAAATATCTTTCTAAAATAGATTTTTATATAATATAGAGTACTATAAAAGATAATTATAGATTAAAATACTAAGTTTACTTTAAAGCTTTAGTAAATAATTATAAACTTACTAGAAATTAAATATAAAATATCTATAGTATTTTACTTATAAATAGATAGATAGATAGAATAAATAAACTAAATAGTAGAGTAATACCTATAATACTATTTTAACTATAGATAAAATAATTAAATAATACTACTATTAATAGTATAACTTATATATAATAGTACTATATATAGTATAACTAGAGTATTACTATTTATAGTAAACTATAGGTATAAACTAAAAACCTATAACACCCTAATTAAAGTAGTATTATAGGTACTCTAGATATAGAAATAAGTCGAAATTATTTAATAAATATAAGAGTTACTAAAAAAAGACTTCTAGTTCCTATAATATATTATAAAGAAATACTATAATAAGAAATATAAATAATTACCTTACTTTAAGAAGAGAGAAAAAGTTTAGCTACTAAGACGAAATATTTAAAGTAAATAACTAAGTAGTAAACTAGATTATATTAAAATTAGACTATATAAAATTAAGGAATAAATATTACCTGTAAACTATTAACTTAAATTATCTATAACTATAAAAATCTATCTAATCTTCTATATTATATTTATAGAAAAAGCACCCTAAAATACTAAACTAGTAGTATATAATATAGACGCGTATAGAAAAGACTAAGAATAGGAAGTTAGGAAGATAATAAAGTATAAGATATAGAATAGTAAATAATACTATCTAATTAAATAGTTAAAAATAGATAAATATAGGAACTTATAGAGTAATATCTAGGAACTAGAAGAAAACCTTAGTTCTATAGTATTATAGATATATTATAAAAACTAAATTTATAAAGAAAATCTAGAAATAGAATAGTAGAATTAAATAATATTAGTTATATCGCGAGAGGCAACTCCGCTTTAAAAAGAAGACCCACCTTATAATCTACCTCTTTCTCTTCCTTAAACTACTCTTATATATATTTATAACCCTCCGCCTACTTATACTTTACTTATTTATAAATCTTTTAGAGATGCTAAACTTTTACCTAGACTACTACTACCTTACTATTTATATCCTTTAGCTAATCTAGAATCTTTTAATACTCTTCTTTAGCCAGCTAAAACTAGTAATCTAATTTCTTAATCTTTTTATTCTAACGTTCTACTACTATATATAAATATTGTAAATTAGTAAAGGAGCTAAAGTATATAAATATCTTAAGTATTATAGAAAATATTATAAAACAACTATATACTAGACTAGAGATATTTAGAATAGTATAATTCTTTTAGAGTTTTCTTTTTATTAATTTTATATATCAGCCTCTTATAAGAATAATAAGAATAGGGTATTATAATTAAACTAGTAAAATTAATACGATTAGCGTAATAATAGCGACTTAATATAGAATAGTAAGAAAGAGATATTAAGGAGGTATATAAAGAATATATAAGTAGTTTACTAGCCCTACTATATAATTAAGAGGAATAGAATAATTCTTAAACTAAGAGTTTAGAGAGGAGAGATAGTATTATAGACGCTTTTATACTAGAGCTAATTAAAGTATAAGACTTTATATAGGTAAGTAAGTAGGATAAGTTATATAAACGATTCAGCAGTTTAGTTAGAACTAAGTTATTAAGCCTACTTAGTTATAAGTAGGCGACTAAGTAAGAAAGAATAGTAAGAGAACTAAATTATATTTAATAACTTTATAACTCTAACTTTTATAGCTCTTTATAACTCTAACTTTTATAGCTCTTTATAACTCTAACTTTTATAGCTCTTTATAATTAACTTAAATATCCTTTATATATTCTACTTATATACTTCTATTATAAATTTATAAGAATAATCCTCTTACTATATATAATTACTTTTAATTATTACTCTATTTTATATTTAGTTAATTAGAGACTATTATACTTTAACTATCTTTATAAGATTAGAAGAAGTAAAATTAGTTAAACTACTCTAGTTATAAAAAAAAGATACCTTTAATAAATAATAACGTAGTTTATAAGCGAGCTATTAGTATAAATATACTATTACTCTACTAAGATTTAAACGATTTAATTATAATAATTATTAACTATATATATATACTATAGAAAGTAATAGTCTATTAAATTATTTAATATCTATACTATTAATTTAGTATATTTAAGTATTATAGTTAAACTATTTATAGCGCTTATAACTCTATTAAGGCTAGCTACTCTTTTATAGTTAAATATTCTAATTATAAATTTTCTTATTAATCTACTCTTTAATGTTATTTTAATTAATTATATTCTTACCTATAACTTTTATTAGAATCCCCTACTTTTATAATCGCTTTCTTTTCTATTATTTTCGCTTTATTACTACTTTATTTACTCGCTTAAGGCTCTTAATTTAATTAGCTATTAGCGTAATTAAATACGTTATTATTATAGTACCCTTTTAAAGCTAATTAAAGGCTACGATAATTAATATAGATAATAAGTTTTAATATTACTAAATTCTACTATAAATTATTATTAATTAAACCTCTAGTTTATATATATTATTAAGTGTTTTAGTCTTCTAGAGAGTAGTTTCTAATATAGGTAGTATTAGCGTATATAGTTTAATATTAAGCTTTAATAGTACCGCTTTAAAAGCTTATATAGATATTAGCTTCTATAATTAATCGATTATAGGCTACTTTAAAGGCTAAAAGGAAGGTAGTTTTATTAATATAGTTAATATAATCGCGTATTAAGGCTAAGATTTTAGTACTATACTTAGCTAATAGTCTATTTACTATAGCTTATATACTATTAATTATAGGCGGAAATCCTTGTAAATCCTAATTAAGAATATAGTTAATAAATACCTTCTCTTTAGTCTTTATAAACTTCTTTAAATTTAGCTTATAATCGTATTATATAGTTATTCTAGTATATTAAAAGTAGAGAGTATATTAAGAGTAGTAAAAAGTTATTATAGCGCTATTCTTAGTTAAAATTTAACTTTAATTAATAGTTAAGATTATAAGAATAATTTATAATTCTTTATAAGTTAATTATATATTATTATATTAAGTTATTATATATTAATCTAGGTAGGCTGTTAAAAGTTTAGTAAGATAATAGCTTACTTATACTAATAGCTCGCTTATAAACTATATTATAGAAAACTTATATAAGTAGAATATTAGGATTAGCTAGTAAAGCTACCTTTTTAGAGGTAGATATATTACAGTATCCTCGTATTTCTTCTAATACTTATATATAGCACGCTCGCTTTAATATATGTACTTTCTTTTTCTTTTTTATCTTTCTATTTACTTTATATTTAGTTTACTTCTTAGTTATTCTTTTATATAATACCTGAAATCTATATATAGTATATTATACTAAGTATTAGATAAGCTTTATTATCTCTACTTATAATCTTTTATAATATTAGAATAGCTTATCTAATTATATAGTAATAGTAGCTAAATAGCTGCTATAGATCTCTAAATAGAGATCTTTATTATTTCTATCTAAATATTTTCTTCTTTTCTAATAATATCTAGCTAAGATATTAGTTTAGCAGCTATCTAACTACTTATATAGTAGTAGTAGTAGTAGTAGTAGTAGTAGTAGTAGTAGTAGTAGTAGTAGTAGTAGTAGAAGTTTTAGAACTAGCTATCGTCCTCCCTTAATATACTATTATTCTCCTTTAATATACTATCATCCTCCCTTAATATACTATTATCTTCTCTCTATTATAGTCTTTACTTCTTATTCTACTAGCTTCTTTTTATACTAGTTTCCTATTCTATTAGTAATATAATAACTATATTAAGCTTATTTAGTATATTACTTATTATATTAAATACTACTTTCTATTCTACTAGCTTCTTAAAAGGTTAAATAACTTTCTATTCTATTAGTAATATAATAATTATATTAAGCTTATTTAGTATATTATTTATTATACTAAATACTAGCTAGCTAGAAATAGTTCTATTTTATATAAAATAGATAATTAGTTATACTAGGTTTCTATATTATAGCTATAATTGTTAATTACAGCTACTTTCTAAAAAGGAGGGTACTATTATAATATCTTTATATTTCTTCTAATATCTATATATAGCGCGCTTACTTTAATATATATATCTTCTTCTTCTCTTTTATCTTTCTATTTATTTTATGTTTAGCTTACTGTTTAGCTATTTTCTTATACGATACCTAAGATCTATATATAGTATACTATACTAAACGTTAAATAAGCCTTATTATCTCTATTTATAGCCTTTTATAATAAGATATAATAACTATATTTATAAGAATATAGAATAAGTATTATAGTAATACTATAATACTTTTATACCTATACTATTCTTACTATAATATTTAAACTAGCTACTAGTAATAGCTGTTAACTACTAGCTAGAATATAACTAACCTATTATAATTATAATAGTATATTTTATAAGCGAGTAGCCTATATAAGCGAGCGGTCTACTCTATTATTAACATATAATACCTAAGCTTTTAATAATAATATAATAATAAAATAATAAGAATATAGTTTAAAATAAGAATTAAGTAAACTTAGCCTTTTTAACTATTAAAAGGGGCTAAATAAATAGTAAAAAATATACTATTTTAATATTTAATATAATTTAAATAACCGTATACTAATAATATATTAGAATCTACTTATAATATAATTATAAGCCTAACTTAAAGAGAAGGTTATTATTTAATATATATTTAACCTAGATTAATAAAGATTTACGCCTATTTTAACTATTATATAAGATATAGCTAATAGTTTACTTATTAAATATAGTATAGGCTAGATTAGTATATATTAGCCTAGAAACTTTATTAGATATACTCTTAAGCTTAAAATACGCCTAAATTAGTTTTATAATTGCTAGAAAATTTTATATAAAGATTTTAAGGTAATTAAAGACTAGTTTAAGTTTATATAATATACTAAGAAGAAGTATAATATTATAGATAAGGATATATACAATTTTAATAAATCTAACTTTTAAATAGATATTATTTTATTATAACTAGTTATTATAGATATAAAGAAATATAATTAACTAAAGGTAATTTAATTAGATAATTATAAATAGATTTTAGTAATTTAGAAGATTAATACTATTAGTTAGATATTCCTACCCTTTATTATTATTACTAGCTACTACTATCTCTCTACCTAATACAAAGGTAATAATATACCTAAAAACTAGGCTATTATAGTTAATAAAAATAGCTAGATAATAAATAAACTCGGTATTAAATAGTTAAAGTATTTTTATAAGTATATAAAAGATTATATAATAAATATATATTAACTACTAATCTTTAATAGCTATAATAGCTATAACTTACTTAATTTCTAGAAACTTTATAAGAAATAGAATATTATTCTACTCTATATACTAGCTTATTTATTATACCTATTATAACTACTAAATATAAACTACTTCTTACTATTAAAATATATATATAGAAATTAGATCTTAGTTTTAGTATATAATTATATTAACTATATTATAAAACTTAAGTTCTTTCTAGTTTTTAAAACTACTTTTAATATATTAATTATAAAAAATAATATCTATATAAACTTTTAAGAAGCTAGTATAATTCTATTTAATTTAGAAGTAGTACTTTTAAAGCTTAATATAAAGTTTTATATACTAATACTACTAGTATAAAATAATACCCTATAAGAAGTAAAAATACTAAATAATATACGCGAGCTAGAAGTTTAATTAATATTAATTTATAATTAGATTTAAAGAGATATAAGTTTTTTACTAGCTTCTATTATTAAGAAGCTAAATTAGCTTAAAAAAGGCTCTATAAAAGAAATATATTAGATTAGGTTAGTATATAATAAAATCGTCAGCCTTTAAGAAGTAAATAAAGTAGTAATAAAACAGAAATAGTAGAAAAAAAAAGGCGGATTTAAGCGTAAGGGACCCTAATAAAAGTATAAGAAGAGATGATTATTACTAAAAAAGATAATAAAGAGGAAATTTAGGCTATAATATACTAATTTAGGGTGTAATTAGGTACGAGTAGATAGTATAAAGTATATTATAACTATTATAGTAAAACTAGATATAATTCTTATATATATTAGAAAGATATAAAAGTTTCTATAAAATAATTATACAAGTTGTAAATTACTATTATATTATTTAGTTATTAAGTTATACGTATATAAAAGTTAAAAAAGTTAATAGAGTAGACTACTTACTTATATAAGTTGTTTACTTATAAGGTATATTATTTTAATATTTATATATAGTATATAGTAATAGAATTAATATAGTTTACAAGTAAGCTATTAGTATAAATAAGCTATTACCCTACTAAGATTCGAACGACTTAATTATAATAATTATTAACTATATATATATATACTATAGGAAGTAATAGTCTATTAGATTATTTAACACCTATACTATTAATTTAGCACGTTTAAGTATTATAGCTAGGCTATTTATAGCGCCTACAGCTCTATTAAGGCTAGCTACTCTTTTATAGCTAAGTACTCTAATTATAAATTTTCTTATTAATCTACCCCTTAACGTTATTTTAATTAATTATATTTTTACCTACAGCTTTTATTAGAATCTCCTACTTCTGTAATTACTTTCTTTTCTATTATTTTCGCTTTATTACTATCTTATTTATTTACTTAAGGCTTTTAATTTAATTAACTATTAGCGCGATTAAATGTATTATTATTATAATACCCTTTTAAACCTAATTAAAAGCTGCGATAATTAATATAGATAATAAGTTTTAATATTACTAAATCCTACTATAAATTATTATTAATTAAGCTTCTAGTTTATATATATTACTAGGTGTTTTAGCTTTTTAGGAGGTAGTCTCTAATATAGATAGTATCGGAGTATATAGTTTAATATTAAGCTTTAATAGTACCGCCTCTAAATTATATAGGGTACTATTCTAACGCCTCAAAAGCTTATATAGATATTAGCTTCTATAATTAATCGATTATAGGCTGCTTTAAAGGCTAGAAGAAAGGTAGTCTTATTAATATAGTTAATATAATCGCGTACTAAGGCTAAGATCTTAATACTATACACCCGCTTTAATAGCGAGAAGCAGCTTATATTAAATAGTTATAGTAGGTGCGACGAATATAGCGGTATATAAAGATAGATAATCTTCTCCTCCTTATAGATCTCTTAAAACTCAAGTAAAATGTAGCTATTATAGCTATTAATAACTAGTAATTAATAGGTACCTATCGTACGGCTTTTTATATACTAATTAAAGTACTTAAGCTAGGTAATATTAATCTTATTATTTGTCCAGCTATTATTACTAGTTATAATCGCCTAATCGCCTAGTATATTATTACTCTTATACTAATAAGATAGGTGGTAGACGCCCTTAAAAATAATAAGTAGTAGGATCGTCTAGCCGATTATATTAATTGCTAAGATTATTATAGTCTATTTATAATCGCCTAGCTGGATAGCTTTTATACGATAATTCTCTAACCCTATAATAACTAGTTAAACTAATATTTAGTTTATAATAAAGCCTATCTTATTAAAATTATAGGTATCTTTATCTTAAATTCTGTACTTCTCCTTTATACTCTATAGAAACTAGAACTATACGCCTATAATTATTAGATCTTTATATAGAACTTACTACTAATTATAAGAATAGTTTAATTAGGTTTTAAGGCGCTTAGTACGCTATATAAAGTTTTAAGGCTAGTAGATACTAACCTAGCTAGCGCTGTATTTAGCTAATAGTCTATTTACTATAGCTTATATACTATTAATTATAGGCGGAAATTCTTGTAAATCCTAATTAAGAATATAGCTAATAAGTACCTCCTCTTTAGTCTTTATAAGCTTCTTTAAATTTAGCTTATAATTGCGTTGCGTAGCTATTCCAGCGTATTAAAGGCGAAGAGTACTTTAAGGGTAGTAAAAAGTTGTTACAGCGCTATTCTCGGTTAAAACTTAACCTTAATTAATAGCTAAGATTATAAGAATAATTTATAATTCTTTATAGGTTAATTATATATTACTATATTAAGCTATTACGCGTTAATCTAGGTAGGCTATTAAAAGTTTAGTAAGGTAACAGCTCGCTTATACTAACAGCTTACTTATAAACTATATTAACTATTTAAAGTATAATTAATTAACTATATATAAATATTCGTAATATTATATTATATTATCTACTATTATATATTATAAATAAAAACGTACTTATTAATATACTTAAAAAAATCTAAAGTAAATTAGACTCTTTATAGTAGAAGAATAAGATATTAGTAGAAGCTTTAATAATTTAAGAGAACTACTATAAATTAGACTTTAAAGTAATATAAAGAGAATTTAGTAGCTGTTAAATAGCTATTCCTCTATTAGCTACTAGTATATTAATAGTAATAGAACTATTACCCGCTTTTAGTTTAATTTAATCTATAACTTTAACTTCTAAATAAATATCTATATTAACTTCTAATCTATTTAAAATAATATATAATCTATATTTTTATTTTAACTATTTATTTAATCTTTTAATATTTTCTAGTAAACGTTTAGAACTTTTATACTTTATTAGAAAGTTCTATTATTAACTAGAAGAAAATACTAACTAATACCTAACTAAATATATCTATCTTCTATATATCTATTCCTATTAAGAATAAAATCTAGTAATATTAGTTAATTTATTAATAGATAAAGGTATTAATTTTATAAATAGTTTAATCGCCTTCTTAAAATTTACCTCTAATAACTAGAATAAGAAGACTATAGTATAGAGTAAGTTAGAGACTTTAAAATAAGGTTAAAGTAGGTTCTCTACTTATTTTACTAAATTCCAACGCCTAATTATAGATACTAAACTAAATAAGACTAGATAAATCGTATATTTCTAATATCCTCTCTTTAATAAGCTCTACTATACTATAATAGATATTATAATACCTAGTATTTTAAACAACTATACTAGTCTAATTTCCCTATATAATACTAACTTATATTATCTATCTAATAACTATTATAAGTAATTAAAATATTATACTACTTACTAAAAGAACTTAAATACTATAGAACTTAATACTTCTAGCTATATACTTATAGGCTCTAATAAATAAGAAAGGTACTACTATAAAAGATACTATTATAAATATAATAGGTAAAGAATATATTTTACTAGAATATAGTACTCTTCTACTATTAATCTATTAAAGGTTTTAGAGCTCTACTATATTTTATAGGTCTTACTTTTAATCTTCTAACTAATTCTTTAACTAATCTTTACTACGCTTATTGTTTTATAAATAAAACTATTACTCTTACTTTTAAATATAACTAGTTTTATAAACTAGAATATTATTAAAAAGTTTATTCTAGAAGTAAGTTATCTTTTAAGACTATACTTATATTAAATCTCTATATATTTATAGAACTAGTTTCTATAGAAATAATTATAAGACTATTAGATTTTAACTTCTTTTTTAATCTATTAAAACCTAGTCTAGTAAAATATTAATATTTTTATAAATACTAAAGCTACTAGTTATAGCTATATCTATAGAGATTTTATATATACTCTAAAATTCTAAAAAAATATAACTCTTATATAATCTATATTTAACTAGTTTTAATAGAGAAGTTTTTTATAGAAGAATTATCTTCTATTTAGTTATTCTAATCTTCTAATATCTAAACTATTTAAAGATAGTATATCTTTATATAATTATACTAGAAAAATAATAGTTAATTTTAAGATAATTATAGATATATAAGTATAGTATAAATTTAAACTATAAGAATAAATAGCTAGTTTTTCCTACTAACTAATACCTAACTTAATACTTATAATCTATTAGTACTACTATCCATTAATAGATTATTTAAATAGTTATTAAAGACTATAAACTATTTAAATCTAATATAAAAGAAGATTTTAAAGTAACTATTTTATAATTCTTATATAGTTTAAAGTTTAAGTAGTATTATTTAAAGTTTTACCTATTAATCTATATTTAATATAATTATTAGCTATTTAAAATACTATACTAGTTAAAAGAATTTAAAACTAATTTAACTTTAAATAAAAATTATAGTTAAAAGAATTTATTTAAGTTAAAATATCTAAAATTTATACTATAGCTAAATATATATTATATAGATATTATACTACTAGTCTAACTCTTCTAACAATTTAACTATAAAATCTTCGCTATATTAATAGCTAATATTAATAAGACTCTAACTTTAAAAATATATACTAACTCTATTATTAAAGTACTTAAAGAATACTATAATCTATTATCTATCTTCTTATATAAGAATATAGATAAACTATTTAAATAACAACTATATAATTATAAGATTAAACTAGAGACTAGTAAGTAAACTAGCTTGAGTCTATTCTATAAGATATCCTAAAACAAGTTAAAGGTATTAAAGAAGTATCTTAATAAGAATTTATCTAAGAAATTTATTAAAGTAAACTTATTATTAATAGTTATATTTATAATCTTTATAAAGAAATTTAAAAGTAGTTTCTAATTCTATATAGACTATAGAGCTCTAAATACTATTACTATTAAGAACTAATATCTAATTCTACTAATTTAAGAGATATTTACCTAATTTAATAAGGCTATATACTATATAAAATTCGATATTATTACTATATTTAATAAACTAAAAATTACTAAAGAAGATAAATAAAAAATTACCTTTTATATATATTATAAACTATTTAAATATCTAGTAATACTTTTTAGTCTAACTAATATTCTATATATATTCTAGTACTTTATAAATAATATATTAAAATTATACTTTAATATATTTTATACTATCTATATTAATAATATCTTAATATTTAGTAAGAATTTAAAGAATTATAAGTAGTATATCTAGCTAGTTTTTAAAGCTTTAAAAGCGAATAGTTTATAGTTTAATATAGATAAGTATAAGTTCTACTAGTTAGAAGTAACCTATTTAAGGTATATAATTATTATAGAAAGGATTTAACGTACCTTATAAGTAAGCGGCCTATATAAGTAAGTAGTCTATTTTATTATTAAAACGTAATACCTAAGCTTTTAATAATAATATAATAATAAAATAATAAGAATATAGTCTAAAACGAGAATTAAGTAAATTTAACTCTTTTAATTATTAAAAGAGGCTAAATAAATAGCTAAATATATACTATTTTAATATTTAATATAATTTAAACAACCGTATACTAATAATATACTAGAATCTACTTATAGTACAATTATAAGCCTAATTTAAAAAGACTAACGAAATCTAAAAAGGAGGTTATTATTTAATATATATTTAACCTAGATTTATAAAGATTTATATCTACTTTAACTACTATATAAAATATAGTTAATAGCTTACTTACTAAGTATAGTATAAGTTAGATTAGTATATATTAGCCTAGGAACTTTATTAAATATATTTTTAAACTTAAAACACGCTTAAATTAGTTTTATAATTATTAGAAAGCTTTATATAAAAATTCTAAGGTAATTAAAAGCTAGTTTAAGCTTATATAGTATACTAAAGAGAAGTATAGTATTATAAATAAAGATATATATAACTTTAACAAATCTAGCTTTTAAATAGGCGTTATTTTATTATAACTAGTTATTATAGGTATAGAGAGATATAATTAACTAAAGACAATTTAACTAAATAATTATAAATGGATTTTAGTAATTTAGAAGATTAATACTACTAACTAAATACTTCTAACTTTTATTATTATTATTAGCTACTACCATCTCTCTACCTAGTATAAAGGCGATAATATACCTAAGAACTAGATTATTATAGTTAGTAAGAATAACTAGATAATAAATAAACTTAGTATTAAGTAGTTAAAGTACTTTTATATATATATAAAGAATTATATAATAGGTACACGTTAACTACTAATCTTTAATAGCTATAATAGTTATAATTTACTTAATTTCTAGAAACTCTATAAAGAATAGAATATTATTCTACTTTATATACTAGCTTATTTATTATATCTATTATAGCTATTAGATATAGACTACTTTTTACTATTAATATATATATATAGAAATTAGATCTTAGTTTTAGTATATAATTATATTAACTATATTATAAAACTTAAGTTCTTTCTAACTTTTAAAGCTACTTTTAATATATTAATTATAAAGGATAATATCTATATAAACTTTTAAGGAGCTAGTTTAATTCTATTTAATTTAGAAGTAGTACTTTTAAAGCTTAATATAAAACTTTATATACTAATATTACTAGTATAAGATAATATCTTATAGAAAGTAAAAATATTAAGTAATACGTATAAGCTAGAAGCTTAATTAATATTAATTTATAATCGGATTTAAAGGGATATAAGCTCTTTACTAGCTTCTATTATTAAGAAGCTAAATTAATTTAAGAAAGGCTTTATAAAAGTAATATATTAGATCGGGTTAATATATAATAAAATTATTAGCTTTTAAGAAGTAAATAAAGTAGTAATAAAATAGAAATAGTAGAAAAAAAAGTAGATTTAAGTATAAGGGACTCTAATAAAAATATAAGAAGAGATAATTATTACTAAAAAGGATAATAAGGAGAAAACTTAAATTATAATATACTAATTTAGGGTATAATTAGGTATAAGTAGATAGTATAAAGTATATTATAGCCGCTATAGTAAAACTAGATATAATTCTTATATATATTAAAAGGATATAGAAGTTTTTATAAAATAATCGCGTAAGTTATAAATTACTATCATATTATTTAGTTGTTAAGCTATATATATATAAAGGTTAAAAAAGTTAATAGAGTAGACTACTTACTTATATAGGCCGCTCGCTTATAAGGTATATTATATAAACCTAAAAAAGGTAGAAATAATTGTTAACTAAGAATACTCTAAAAATATAAAAGATATTTAAACTTTATAGGTTTAATAAACTTCAACTAATAATTTATTAGTAATTTCTTATAGAAAGTCTCTTTTTTAATAGCTCTTACTAAGAAGAATATTTAATTTAACTAGAATAATAACTATTAATATTTTTTTAACTATCTAAAAGATACTTTTATCTCTATACTAATTTTCTAATATTTTAATTTTAAGCTATTAATAGTAGTAGAAGTTAATATATCTAATTTTATAATAGTTAGCGTACTATTTTAGAGAGATGCTAATAGTAAATTAAGATATATTACCTACTTTTTTAAATATATAAACTCTACTAAAGATAATTATAAAATATATAGTAAAGAACTACTTATAATTATCTAATATTTTAAATAACAGAGACCTAAATTAGAAGGTATAGTATTTTCTATAGAAGTATTAAATAATTATAAGAACTTATAATATTTTATAATAATAAAGTAGCTAAACTACTAATAAGTCTATTAGTTAGAATATTTATTAAAGTTTAATACTTTAACTTAAAAGTTATAAGATAAGCCTATATAAAAAGAGGCTTATAGAAGTTATTAATAGATATTACTTTATTTTAAACTATTCTAATAAATAGAAGTAGATTAATTAATTATAAAGATTATTAACGAAGAATATTTAAATAATAATAAAATTTAAGATACTTTAAAGTTATTAAAAGAAGAAGTTTATTAATTTAAGTTTTTAACTCTAGTTAACTATAAAGAATATAATAATTAACTATACTATTAAAATTAACTTATAATATTAAACTATAATAAGCTAAAGTTTAAACTACTATAAGCTATTTATAACTTACTATCTAGTAGATATTCTAGTTAAGAAAAGACTTTAGAACTACTCTAGTATAAATACTATTAGTTAAGGATATTTAACTTAATATAATAATATATAAACTATTATTATTTATATTAAAGAAATAAAACTATTATCTATCTTTAAATAGAAATTTTAAAATATTTCTATAAACTTTATAATTAATCTACTAGAATTAGAAGGTTATATAAATATTATAATATACTTTATAAGCGAGCGGCCTATATAAGTAAATAATCTACTCTATTAACTTTTTTAACCTTTATATATATATATATAGCTTAATAACTAAGTAATATAATAGTAATTTATAACTTACGCGATTGTTCTATAAAAATCTCTATATCCTTTTAATATATATAAGAATTATACCTAGTTTTACTATAATAATTATAGCGCGTTTTATACTATTTATCTATACCTAATTATACTCTAAATTAGCGTATTATAGCCTAAATTTTCTTCTTATTATCCTTTTTAATAATAATTATCTCTTTTTATACTTTTATTAAGGTTCTTTATACTTAAATCCGCCTTTTTTTCTACTATTTCTATTTTATTACTACTTTATTTACTTCTTAAAAGCTAATAATCTTATTATATATTAATCTAATCTAATATATTACTTTTATTAAATTTTTCTTAAATTAATTTAGCTTCTTAATAATAGAAGCTAGTAAAGAGTTTATATTCCTTTAAATTTAATTATAAATTAATATTAATTAAATTTTTAACTTACGTATATTATTTAATATTTTTATTTTCTATAAAATATTATTTTATACTAGTAGTAATATAGTTTATAAGCGAGCTGTTAGTATAAGTAAGCTGTTACTCTACTAAGATTTAAACGACTTAATCGCGATAATTATTAACTATATATATATATACTATAAGAAGTAATAGTCTATTAGATTATTTAATACCTATACTATTAATTTAGCATATTTAAGTATTATAGCTAGGCTGTTTATAGCGCCTATAGCTCTATTAAGGCTAGCTACTCTTTTATAACTAAGTACTCTAATTATAAATTTTCTTATTAATCTACCTCTTAATATTATTTTAATTAATTATATCCTTACCTACAGCTTTTATTAGAATCCTCTACTTCTATAATCGCTTTCTTTTCTATTATTTTCGCTTTATTACTACCTTATTTACTTGCTTAAGGCTTTTAATTTGATTAGCTATTAGTATAATTAAATACATTATTATTATAACGCCCTTTTAAAGCTAATTAAAGACTACGATAATTAATATAGGTAATAAGTCTTAATATTACTAAATCCTACTATAAATTATTATTAATTAAGCCTCTAGTTTACATATATTACTAGGTATTTTAGCCTCTTAGAGGGTAGTCTCTAGTATAAGTAGTATCAGCGTATATAATTTAATATTAAGCTTTAATAGTACTACCTTAAAAGCTTATATAGATATTAGCTTCTGTAATTAATCGATTATAGGCTGCTTTAAAGGCTAGAAGGAAGGTAGTCTTACTAATATAGTTGATATAATCGCGTACTAAGGCTAAAATCTTAGTACCGCACTTAGCTAATAGTCTATTTACTATAGCTTATATACTATTAATCGTAGGCGGAAATCCTCGTAAATTCTAATTAAAGATATAGCTAATAAGTACCTCCTTTTTAGTCTTTATAAGCTTCTTTAAATTCGGCTTATAATTATATTACGCAGCTATTCTAGTACGTTAAAGGCGGAGAGTACTTTAAAGGCAGTAAAAAGTTATTATAGTACTATTCTCAGTTAAAACTTAACCTTAATTAATAGCTAAAATTATAAGAATAATTTATAATTCTTTATAGGTTAATTATATATTACTACGTTAAGTTATTATATATTAATTTAGATAGGCCGTTAAAAGTTTAGTAAGGTAATAGCTTACTTATACTAATAGTTTACTTATAAACTATATTATTAATATATAAAGTTTTATATTAAACTTTAAAAGTATTACTTTTAGATTAAATAGAACTAGACTAGCTTCTTAAAAGTTTATATAGATATTATCCTTTATAATTAATATATTAAAAGTAGTTTTAAAGGTTATATTATAATAATACTATAATACCTCTACACCTATACTGCTCTTATTATAATATTTAAACTAGCTGCTAGTAATAGCTATTAGCTATTAGCTAGAATATAACTAACTTATTATAACTATAATAGAGGAAGATTTTACTAACCTAGCTAGCTTATATAATAGTATAAACCTAACTTCTATAAAAACTTATATAATATAGATATTTCTATTTTTTATATAATATTTTAATATTTATATATAGTATATAGTAATAGAGTTAA
>ML986895.1:7577-35002 GCA_010094045.1 Lojkania enalia | reverse complement strand
CAGTACTAGAGGTATATTTCTATACTAATACTATATATATACGCTCTATCTAATAGTAATCTATATTAATCTTAAGTTGGTCTAGGATTAAAGCTTACTATTATTTAAATATAAGTTCGCTACTATTTATAAGACTTTTAATCTTAGTTATACGTTTAGTAAGGTAGGCTTAAAGGGGTTTAGAGGTAGCTGAGAGGTTTCTTATTAAGGGAATTGTAAAAGTTTTCTAGTATATTATTAGTTCTGATTTAGTAGTTTATAGAGGTTAATTAGGACTAATAGTTCTCTATTATATTAAGCGTATAATCTTCTCTTATAAAATTGTAATTTATTCTTTAAGGGTTAGTTTACTCTAATTTCCCTCTAAATTAGATAGGTTCTTTATTATAGGCCTTATAGAGAGGGGTCTACCTATTATAGAGCCCCCTATAGAAGGTAACAGTTGTTCTATATATGTAGATAGAAGTTTACTCTTACTACAACTTATATATATATTAATTCTAGTATAAGAATTAGAAGGTAAATTATAGTTAGATATTAGTAGTTACCTCTAATTCTAATAGGTTATTAGTAGTCTCTAAGTTTCTACTTAGATATACTCTACACAGCTTTTCCGAAGGCAATCCTAATTATAGAAGATAGAAAGTTTTAAACCTAAAAGCTTTAGTTAATAGAAGGTTTTTAAAATCCTATCTAGATAACTAAATAATTTAATATAACAGTATATAAGTATTATAACTTAAACTAAATTAGATAACGTAAAGTACTACTAAGCCGGCTATACTACTAAGCTAGCTACTTTTTCTTAGTACTACTAATACTATATATAAGACCTTAATTTACTTACTATCTATAAGAGAACCTATATATAAAATACTTAGACTAGATTTAGAAAAAGCTTCTATATCTTTTTAGCACGTATAAGCGTTATACCCGATCTTTCTATAGTTCTTATAGTACTGTTAACTAGGTTGAGCTGGTTCCTTACTACTACTACTACAAGCCTTTTTAGATTGCTAAGGAGCTGTAGATGCTTTAGCAGCTCTATATAAAGCTCCCTTACTATACTCTATTATACTATTATACTAGATTCGCTTCCGTTTACATATTTTATACTTTATTATAACCTCTAATTACTCTTTAAGCTCTATAATCTAGTAGTTTATAAGAGCGTTTTAATGCAGCATTAATTTAGCTCCTTTTATTAGCTGTAAAAAGCCTTCTTTAGCTTCTTTTAGTGATCGTACAAAGGACCTCTATATAAGAGTTAATTGTAACCCGAATTCTTATATATTACTTAGTATTTTTAACTACTATAGTATTTCTAGTAGAGGTACTTCTAGTAGTATATATAACCGGACTTTAAAGCGCTTAAAAATAACCTATATATTAATAGGAACTAGTCTAGATACTTTAAAAGCCTTTTTATAGTTCTTATATATAAATATATTAAAAAACGCGTCTCTAAAAGCTGGTAGGAAGCCTTTCTTATTAATATAGTAGACGTATTAGTATACTAAATCTTATACGTGCTGGGAGTACTTTAGCTTTAATAGTAAGAAGTATACTATATTAAGTAGCTGTAGGATATATAATAAATGTGCTAGTATATAGAGGGTGAGGATCTTTTATATAAGGTAATAATTCTTAAAATCCTGGTTTAGATAGCTCTTATAGCTATTAAAAATAAGTAGCCTATATAACCCTACCTAACGCGTCTTTATATACGCGTTAAAGTACTTTAACTACTTAAAACTAAGCTTATTATTTATCTATCTATTCTTAGAAACTGAGAGCTTCTAGTTATATAGTATATCTATCTCCTTATACTATACTAAAATATAGACACGTCCTTTATAGATAATAAATAGTAGGGTTGTATACCTAGTAGCGTAGATACTTTAGATTACTATAATCTACTCCTAATTATCTAGCTGAATAAGCGTAGATTTTATATAGCATTCTAAACCTATAATAACTTTTATAGAACTAATTATACTTATCTAGAAGTCTATCTTATTAAAGTTATAGATATTATCTTTATAGATACTATACTTAGCTACTATCTCTTATACGAGCTTAAACTATATATTAATAACCTCTAGATCTTCTTATAATATCCTTTAATAGTTCTATACTCGATTAAAAACTATTTTAAGCTTATTTATACGCGATATAAATTGTTTAGACTAGTTTTTACCTATAAATATCTTACCCCGTATATATAATAGTTTATCTACTATATCTATTACCTTATAAAGCTGCGGTGTAAATTCTTGTAAATTAAGGTTAAGGATATATTATATAATTATCTGCTCTTTAGTTACTGTAAGCTTTATATAATTTAGTTAAGTTTAAGGTTAAAAGATAATTCTATAAAGCTGGTTAGAGAGCTGCTAGTATTATATATTAAAAGCTACTATAGCGCGTCGTACGCTTTAAAATTAGCTTAAAGTATAGGTCTAAAGGGTAAGTTTAATTCTACCTTTTTAATTAGATAGATTAGCTTTATATTATTAAAATATAGTATTATATATAGAAAAGTTGCTATACTAAGAAAAAGTAGCTAACTCGATAGTATAGCCGGTTTAGTAGTACTTTATGTTATATTTTAGACTTAAATATAGTTAAATAAATAATCGATGCGATATTATTAAAGAGGCTGTTACTAGTAGTATTAAGTTCTTCTATAATGTATTCTATAAGTGAGTGGATCATACAAGCGAGTAGATCAGCCCTATCTATTAAGTAGCTCTACTATTAATTAAATTGCGATACCTTAATAACTAGGTGTTAAAAATCGTTTAAATAAAAGCTAAATACTTCTTACTATTTAAACTATTTAAAACAACGCGTTATTATTTATCTAATATACTTATAAGCTATATAACATCAATCTTTCCACGCTATAGTAACAGCTAGCTAGTATTACCTCTTAACACGACTATAAGGCTAACTTAAAGAGCCTTACTAAATTAGAAGAGGAGGCTATTACTAAGTTTATTCTTGAGCTAGATTTAAAAGAGTTTTCACCTACTCTTACTACTATACAAGATATAGCTAATTCTCTACTAGCTAAATATAACGCTAGTTAAGTAGGCTAGAACTAGCCAGCCAACTTCATCGCATGTACCCCATTAATTAAAACCCGTCTAAACCGACTATACAACTATTAATAAGTAAAGTATAAGGATCCTAATACTATTAGAAGGTAGTTTAAGCTTATAGAGGCTGTAATTAGGTAGTATAGAATAACTAAGGCGGATATATTTAATTTTAATAAGATAGGCTTTTAGATAGGAGTTATTATAAGTTAGACTATTATTATAGGTATAGAGTGTTATAATCGACTAAAAGCTTTACAGCTAGATAATTATAAGTAGATAATAGTTATCTAAGGTATAAGCGTAGCAGGCTAGGTAGTTCTACTATATATTATCCTTAAAGCTAAATACTACTAAGCAGCCTAATATAATAAGAATCTACTAAAAGATTAGATAATTAATATTAGTAAAAATAGTTGGACAATAAATAAGTATAGAATTGAGTAGCTAAAGTACTTTAATTCTTATACTAAGACTCGCTTAATTAGCTTATAGCGACTGCTTATTTTTGATAGTTATAAGAGCTACTATTCTATAGAATTCCTCAGCTTCTATAGGCAGAATTATATTCTACCTCTCTATATACCAGTACACGCCTTATATATACTATAACTACTTAATATAGGCTACTTCTTACTATTAAAGCGAGCCTACAGTAGTCAGATCAACTAGCTAATATATTACTATATTAACTATATCAACAAGCTATCCTTCCTACCAGCCTTTAAGGCTACCTTTAAGAAAGTAATAACTAAAGATAATATCTATACAGGATTTTAAGCTATAGACCTTATTCTATTTAAACTAGATATAGTACTCTTATAGCTTAATATTAAACTTTAAACACCTATACTAGAGCTAGCTATAATAATAATATAGACTGCTAAAATACTAAGTAATCCTTATAAATTTAAGGCTTAGAAGCAGCTTCTCTATACCCGTATTCAAAAGTACTAGAATTTATTACTTTTTACTCTACTTAAGATAGTAGAATAGCTTAATAAAGGATATATAAAAATAGCCTACCTAGCTACCCTATAACACTCTCGAACAACTACCCTAAAGTAGGCTATTAAGGAGCTTATAAAGCGTAAACAGTATAAAAGAAAACGAATTTAGGTAGGAGAAGCTCTACTAGTTAAGTAGGGTATTAAAATAGCTACTACTAGTACTAGTACAGCAGGAAAGCGTTATAAGCAGCTATTAGCTAATAGTAAGATATCGCGCGTACGATGCTGCGTATACTATAAAATACCTAAGTATAACTCTCGTACTTGTAAATACGATAGAGGAGGTACTTAATAATTCTATTATTAAATATCTTATCTATATCTAAAAGCGTTATTAAACTATTTATATACGAAGGCTAAGAATTAGTAATAGTTAACCTACTTACTTATATAACCTACTCGCTTATAGAATATATTATAATATAATGGTGTAGGTAAAATAATAGGTCCGAATATAGTATAAATCTACTTAAAGGTATATAGGAGTATATAGGGGATTAGAGACCTAAGAATTCTATTAATACCTATAGGCCTTATATAAAAGGATATAGAAGAACTACTAAGCTACTTATAAGGGAGTATATAACTATATACGGAAGAGAAAAGGAGCGGAGCTGGGGGTAGGATAAGATAAGTAAAAAGCTTTAGAATAAGGTTATATATAAAGCTTTTTATAGAACAATTTCTTCGTATTATTATAATAATAAGAATACAGCCTAAAATAAGAATTAAGTAAACTTAGCCCTCTTAACTACTAAAAGAGGTTAAATAAATAGTAAAAGACGCGCTACTTTAATATTTAATATAATTTAAATAACCGTATATTAATAATATACTAGAATCTATTTATAGTATAATTATAAGCCTAACTTAAAGAGACTAATAAAATCTAAAGAGGAGGTTATTATTTAATATATACTTAATCTAGATTTGCGAAGATTTACGCCTACTTTAGCTACTATATAAGATATAGCTAATAGCTTACTTACTAAATATAGTATAGGCTAGATTAATATATATTAGTCTAGAAACTTTATTAAATATACTCCTAAACTTAAAACACGCTTAAATTAGCTTTATAATCGCTAGAGAGCTTTATACGAAAATTTTAAGGTAATTAAAGGCTAGTTTAAGCTTATATAGTATACTAAAGAGAAGTATAATATTATAAATAAGGATATATATAACTTCGACAAATCTAGCTTTTAAATAGATATTATCTTATTATAACTAGTTGTTATAGGTATAGAGAGATATAATTAACTAAAAGTAATTTAATTAGGTAATTATAAATAGATTTTAGTAATTTAGAGGATTAATACTATTAGCTAGACGCTTCTACTCTTTATTATTATTACTAGCTACTACTATCTCTCTATATAGTACGAAGGCGATAATATACCTAAAAACTAGACTATTATAATTAGTAAGAACGGCTAGACAATAAATAAACTTAGTATTAAATAGTTAAAGTACTTTTATAGATATATAAGAGATTATATAGTAGGCGCGTATTAACTACTAATCTTTAATAGCTATAATAGTTATAACTTATTTAATTTCTAGAAACTCTGCAAGGAATAGAGTATTATTCTACTCTATATACTAGCTTATTTATTATACCTATTATAGCTACTAGATATAGGCTACTTCTTACTATTAAAGTGTATATATAGAAATTAGATCTTAGTCTTAATATATAATTATATTAACTATATTATAAAACTTAAGTTCTTTCTAGTCTTTAAAGCTACTTTTAATATATTAATTATAAAGGATAATATCTATATAAGCTTTTAAGGAGCTAGTCTAGTTCTGTTTAATTTAGAAGTAGTACTTTTAAAGCTTAATATAAAGCTTTATATACTAATACTACTAGTATAAGATAATACCCTATAAGAAGTAAAAATACTAAATAATATACGCGAGCTAGAAGCTTAATTAATATTAATTTATAATCGGATTTAAAGGGATATAAGTTCTTCGCTAGTTTCTATTATTAAGAAGCTAAATCAGCTTAAAAAGGGCTCTATAAAAGTAATATATTAGATCGGGTTAATATATAATAAAATCGTTAGCCTTTAAGAAGTAAATAAAGTAGTAACAAAATAGAAATAGTAGAAAAAAAGGTAGATTCAAGCGTAAGAGACCCTAATAAAAGTATAAGAAGAGATGATTATTACTAAAAAGGATAATAAGGAGGAAACTCGGGCTATAATATACTAATTTAGGGTGTAATTAGGTATAAACAGATAGTATAAAACGCGTTATAACTATTATAGTAAAACTAGATATAATTCTTATATATACTAGAAGGATATAGAGGTTTCTATAGAATAATTGTATAAGTTGTAAATTGCTATTATATTATTTAGTTGTTAAACTATATATATATAAAGGTTGAAAAGGTTAATAGAATAGACTATTTACTTATATAGGCCGCTTACTTATAAAATATATTATTATAAGAGTATATAAATTATTAATAGAATAAATCTAATAGATATATACTTTATAAACTATTATAAAACTTAAAAACGCTAATTAAACTATAGATAGAAATTACTATAGTTTTTATTATTAAGTTATTAAAGTTAAAAGACTATTCTAAAAGAAAAGTATATAATTCTATTATAATAATTATAAATAGACTTATAAAATACACCTACTTTATTCCCTATAATAAAGTATTATTAGTAGAGTAAATTGCAAATATCTTCTTAAAATAGATTATTATATAATATAGAATACTATAGAATATAATTATAAACTAAAATACTAAGTTTACCTTAAAATTTTAGTAAATAATTATAAACTTACTAGAAATTAAATATAAGATATCTATAGTATTTTACTTATAAATAGATAGATAGATAGAATAAATAAACTAAATAGTATAATAATACTTATAATACTATCTTAATTATAGATAAAATAATTAGATAATACTACTATTAATAGTATAACTAAAGTAATACTATTTATAGTAAACTATAAATATAAACTAAAAACCTATAATACTCTAATTAAAATAGTATTATAGGTATTATAAGTATAGAAATAAGTCGAGATTATCTAATAAATATAAGACTTACTAAAGAAAGACTTCTATTTCCTATAATATACTATAAAAAAATACTATAATAAGAAATATAAATAACTACCTTACTTTAAAAAGGAAGAAAAAGTTTAGCTATTATAATAAAATATTTAAAGTAAATAACTAAATAGTAAACTAGATTATATTAAAATTAGACTATATAAGATTAAGAAATATATATTACTTATAAACTATTAACTTAAATTATTTATAATTATAAAAATCTATCTAACCTTTTATATTATACTTATAGAAAAGGTATTTTAAAATACTAAACTAGTAGTATATAATATAAATATATATAGAAAAGACTAGAAATAGAAAATTAAAAAAATAATAAGATATAAAATATAGAATAGTAAATAATACTATTTAATTAAATAGTTAGAAATAGATAAATATAGTAACCTATAGAATAATATCTAAAAACTAGAGAAAAACTTTAGCTCTATAGTATTATAAATATATTATAAAAACTAAACTCGCGAAGAAAATTTAGAAATAGAGTAGTAGAATTAAATAATATTAGCTATATTATAAAAGGCAACTCTACTTTAAAAAGAAAACCTATCTTATAATCTACCTCTTTCTTTTCCTTAAACTACTTTTATATACGTTTATAATCTTCTATCTACCTATATTTTACTTATTTACAAATCTTCTAAAAACGTTAAATTTTTATCTAGACTACTACTACTTTACTATTTAGATCTTCTAGTTAATCTAGAATCTTTTAATACTTCTCTTTAATTAGGTAAAACTAGTAATCTAATTTTTTAACCTTTTTATTCTAATATTCTACTATTATATATAAATATTATAAATTAATAAAGGAATTAAAGTATATAAATATTTTAAATATTATAGAAAATATTATAAAATAATTATATATTAGACTAAAGATATTTAAAATAATATAACTATTTTAGAGTCTCCTTTTTATTAATTTTATATATTAGCCCTTTATAAAAATAATAAGAATAAGGTATTATAATTAAATTAGAAGAATTAATATAGTTAGTATAATAGTAGCAACTTAATATAGAATAGTAAAAAGGAGGTATTAGGGAAATATATAAAGAATATATAAGTAGCTCGCTAACCCTACTATATAATTAAGAGGAATAGGATAACTCTTAGACTAAAAGCTTAGAGAGGGGGGATAGTATTATAGATATCTTCGTGCTAGAGCCTATTAAGGTATGGGATTCTATATAGGTAAGCAAGCAGAGCTAGTCACGTAAATAGCTCAGCTACTTAGTCGAGACTAAGCTACTAAGTCCGCTCAGTCGCGGAATGGCGACTGAGCAAGAAGAATCATAGGAAAACCAAATTGTATTTAATGACCTTACGACTCCAACCTTTATAGCTCTTCGTAGTCAATTTGAATATCCTTCGCACACTCTACTTGCGCACTTCTATCACAAACCCACAAGAACAATCCCTTCGCAGCACGTGATTACTCTTAGTCATCACCCTGTCCTGCATTTGGCCAATCAGAGGCCGTTACACTACTCTACTATATCTAACACTTCTACTATTATTATATATATAGGTTGTACTATACTTTATTATCCAACTAATTATCTCCCTAGTTCCTGCAGTCCTACTACTTACTATCTGATGGTTGGTCTATAACATGCGTCTGCCTATTATTACCTTGTTAGTCCTCGTCTGAGTCGACCTGTACAGTGGCTGATGTTGGATCAAGCCCTAGCCACAGAGGCGGTGCCTCTTGGCGTTCTGTGTTCATAACACTAGGCAAACAGGCGGACAGCCCACCGACGTCTCAGGCACGCATCCCCGTCACCGCCGAGAGATCACCTGGGCAGACCCGGAGACGAGGCCCGTAGACAGGACCACATCAGCTCCAACACCCCGCCGTAGCCTGAGAAGCCTGCGGGTGGAAGCCGTTCGTGACGCCACCTACGCTTTGCAGATACATAGATACTGACTTGCAGATCCCGATTCCCTTCTCTCGGTCCCGTGGTTACCCTTTATCCAGCTTCCGTCCTCCGAGTGAACACTCATTCCCTCCTCTCTCCGCCTACATGCACTGCACCCGCTCGCACGCAGCATGACCTAGTCCTATACCTTGGTAGCTTGCCGCAGCATCCCCACATACCTAGAGCAGCTGCAACCATACCTTCATCGCGCCGTCATGAACGATCTTGAGCGTGTTAGCAGGAACATTGTCCGCACCTTCTACGACCCGGTACCCACTTGCGACTCAGAAGCTCCAATCTGGTGTCTCGGACGGCAGTACGACGCAAAGAGCCTACCACTCACGTCTCCCCCAACTCCTCCCATTACAGGAGGCCCCGCCTCGTCCGGCGCGCATACATATCGCACCCCGGCCACCGAAGAAGAGAGCTGGATACGCACGAGCTTGGAAGAGGCGGACAGGAGAGAGGCGGCAAATGGCGAGGACCCTTCCCGCTATTATGGTGGCTGGCCGCGCGCGTTCCTCGATGATTTCGAATCGCGGATATGGATGACGTACCGATCGGGTTTCCCCCCAATACAGAAATCACAGGACCCTAAGGCAACGGCATCTATGAGCTTTAGGGTACGTATGCAGAACTTGGCGCAACCTGCTTTCACGTCAGATTCGGGGTTTGGATGCATGATACGATCAGGACAGTGCATTCTTGCAAACGCCTTGCTGTCACTGGAGCTAGGTCGAGGTAGAACGGGCCACTTGACATCACTGAGTTTATATGGGGGCTAACGGAGGCTAGACTGGAGCATCTTGGAATCAACCACGGAGAAGAACGAACGATGGATCCTCTCTCTCTTCGCCGATGACCCGCAGGCGCCCTTCTCTATTCACCGTTTCGTTGAGCATGGCGCAGCAACGTGCGGAAAGTATCCGGGTGAATGGTTCGGCCCTTCGGCCACTGCTCGGTGTATCCAGGATCTTACAAGGCAATACAAGGACGCAAGGCTCCGGGTTTACGTCTCTAGCGACGGCGCCGATGTCTACGAGGAATCCCTCAAGAAAGCTGCCCAAGATGCCAACGGCACCTTTCAACCCACCCTAATCCTCGTAGGCACACGTCTGGGCATCGACAAGATAACCCCCGTCTATTGGGAAGCTCTCAAGTCCGCCCTCCAAATGCCACAGTCTATCGGAATAGCAGGGTAAGTCTACATACTGCTCTAGTTTTAATACCTTTCCACGGACCTAATCATGATAGCGGCCGTCCCTCGGCATCACACTACTTTGTAGGCAACCAAGGTAATTCTTTCTTCTATCTTGACCCACACACCACACGCCCTCTATTCCCTTACCACGCCAACCCGTCAAACTACACTCCCGAAGAGGTCGGCACTTGCCACACACGGCGCCTCCGCCGCATTGAGATTAGAGAAATGGATCCTTCGATGTTAATCGCTTTCCTGATGCGCAACGAAGACGACTTCAACCATTGGAAGGAAGGCGTTGCTTCCGTTCAAGGTAATCCGATTATCCATGTCAGCAGAAGCGAGCCACAGCCCCCGGGCAGGGTACCCAAGGAGGCGGTGGATGAGGTAGAGAGCTTTGATGAGACGGAGGAAGAAACAGATGCTGTTCTATAAATAGCAATGATCATAACTGATGGTGCGATGGGTAGTAAATGTTTAGTGTTGAAAGCTGATTAATTGATATCTTGGTTTGTTGGCTGAGTGTAGTGGGGTGGGATTGCTATTCATCTTTTCTGTTAGATGGCTTCAAAGCATTCCGCATTCTCGCATTGGACATAGAGCTTGGAGTAATATCCGTAAATCTGCCCTACAGAGGGAAACACCACGCACCTGCTAAATCCAAGAATTTCATGTGCCATTTTTTTATGGATTGACACCATTCCCTGTATGACCTAGATCGCAAAATCGGATACAATACGACATTCAACTGCAGTGTTTGTATGACAAAGCACGAAAACCACATTGCAAAAGTGATGAAGGTGAAATTGATGATTCATTCCGTCTGCTGAGGTATAATGTACAACCCCGGATATTGGACCCCGAAAGTCAAACCATAAGACTTGTGGGCCCAGGAAGACAAGCAAACCGTCCCATGATCGCATTAAAATGACCCATAAACACCATCACCCCATAACCGCCTCTCATCCGAGAGATGTTAGATGAGAAAAGAAACCCAAGTCCATCCAAAACAAAACCCTTACTTCGTAGAAGAAGAATATTTGGTAACGGCTTTGGTGCCCTCAGATACAGCATGCTTGGCAAGCTCACCAGGAAGGATTAGTCGGACACTGTAGCGAGTCAGAAAATGCGCCGACGGCAGGTGGGGCTACACGCACGAGGTCTGAATCTCGCGTGATGAGATAGTGGACTTCTTGTTATAGGCAGCAAGCTTGGAAGCCTCAGTGGCGACGCGCTCGAAGATGTCTGAAAGAATTAGCCAGCGTTCGACAAATGACTCAATGCTATGCGACGTACCATTGACAAAGGAGTTCAAGATGGACATTGCGCGGTTGGAAATACCAGTGTCAGGGTGGACCTGCTTGAGAACTACAAGGTACACGTTAGTTTTGATAAGGGTGACCAATTCAGATTAGGGAGGCGCTGGGAGGCGCGGCCCTCAGAAAACCCGATTGCAGTGCACCTACTAGGGAACGGGACTCACCCTTGTAGATATAACTACTATATGTCTCCTTCCTGGACTTGGTGCGCTTCTTCTTGTCGCCAGAGGGAGCGGCCGTCTTCTTGCCAGCCTCCTTCTTCTCAGCAGGTGCCTTGCCAGCCGGGGCCTTGCCGCCGGTAGTGGGGGTCTTCTGGGCTTTCGGAGGCATATTTTTTAGCTTGTAGGGTAGTCGCAAAGGGGTGTAAAATGGTGTGGGATAGAGCACGAAGACGGGCTGTGATAACGTTGAGATGAAGCAGTGATTGCGGGTAAGTCTCGAGATGAAGGGGAGAAGTCCCGCAGTGTCGGCGGGGGACGCGCTACTTATGGGGAGCGCGCTCGATGTTGTGATCCGGCTATCGCTGCGGCGGCCCGTGCGTCGCTCTTGCTATTCTGGGGCTTGGCGCAGGCTGCAAGCGAGACAGCTGTGGCAGGAGCAGCCCCAGCGGCCGCTCTGTGTGATCTTGGCAGGCGCGCCGCCGCGCTAGCGAGCAGTGATCTCGCGCACCACAAACACGCCGCGCCGTCCTTATAAGCAGCCTCCCCCGCCTAACTGCTATCTCTCCTCTTCATCCATTTTCCACGACAGTCCGCAGCGTCCACCCACCGTGACTTATCTCCATCTCCAGTACTTGCAAAAGCTTTCCAGTTTTACCCCCCACGATATCCACATCTCTCAAAATGACTGGCGGCAAATCCGGAGGCAAGGCTAGTGGTTCCAAGAGTAACGCTCAATCGTGAGTTCCCCGCGCGCGCACCTTATCGCCCTTCTACGTTGAGCCCGACTTTGCCCTTTCGATGCATCTCGCTTGTTTTGGTCTTCGCAACAACGTGTCTTTGGATTCGCTCATCGAAATTTCATTTTGTGTTTGCGTCGCATTTGACTAACATTTGCTCAGTCGCTCTTCCAAGGCTGGCCTTGCTTTCCCTGTCGGCCGTGTTCACCGTCTCTTGAGGAAGGGCAACTACGCTCAGCGTGTTGGTGCCGGTGGGTTACATGCGTTTCTGCTCTTGATATCAAGTCGCATTCTGACATTCGCCAGGCGCTCCTGTCTACCTTGCTGCTGTACTTGAGTACCTCGCTGCCGAAATCCTCGAGTTGGCAGGTAACGCTGCTCGTGACAACAAGAAGACGCGTATTATTCCCCGTCACCTCCAGCTTGCCATCCGAAACGATGAGGAATTGAACAAGCTCCTGGGCCACGTTACCATTGCTCAGGGTGGAGTTCTGCCCAATATTCATCAGAGTACGTCACATCCTGGCCATTTCAGCGTTTGCTAATTCTAGTAGATCTGCTTCCAAAGAAGACCGCCAAGCCTGGTAAGGGCCCTTCACAGGAGCTCTAAATGCATATCCTTTTTATCTTCTCGGCGCGGCGGTTATGGATGTCTGTTTTTTTCCTGCAATGATAATGGGGTTCGGTCTAGGTTACTGGGTTACGGCTTTCACTGCACAGGGGTTTGCAATACCAGAGTTGTATATTACATCCGCAATAGGATGAGATCATGGGCTTAAATTAAGCGAATATTTACATGGCTTTTCTCCTGTAATTGTGATGTTTGACTTACAACATTTGTATAGCAGACAAGTTTTGCTATATTATGTTTCGAATCTAAATTGATAAATTGGTGTAGAGTGTGCATGCTGCAGTTTATACTTGCGTGATATAGTCATCGGATTATGCGTTTCGCTGGGTTGTACTTTTCCGTCGCACTTAGTGGACAGAAACCAGATCGTTCGAAGTCTGGTATAAGATGGGTCTTAGGCCGATGGAATTTGCAAGACAGCCCTAGCAATACTAGGCATTGGAAGGTGGTAAAGGCAATGTGTAGGAATTTGGAGATATTATTGCTAAGAGCAATTAGCGTGTCAGAAGCGCCGAACATATAAATTAAACTCTAAAATTTTAAATATAAGTATCAAAAAGATCCTTTTCGAATTCAGGTGCGGAAGGGGCCGGCTTGCTTAGAAAGAGATGAGAGGTTAATCACTTTTCAAGATGCCAATTAGGAGTTCCGAGAACGGCAGTAATAGTAAAATCTGAGAAAATAGTGAGGTGGAATAGGATTAGAGGGTAAGGGCTGCTGAGATATGACTAGCCTATACCCCCATCATAACGTGTGTAGCAGTGCCGATTGATGGGGAAGCGAAGGCCTATCATTCAAAGTTTCAAATCCTTCCATCTGGCCCCAGTTTGGTGGGGTAAACAGGACCTATTATCCACCTAATGTAGCTAGCTACATAAATAAAAACTATAACCAGCTATGAATATGATACAAGCCGACCAGCGAAGAAATCTTGAGTTATGGAATTCTGGAACACGTCGACTTTGGAGAAAATAGAGCAAGCTCGTACGTAATAGACAACTGCGTTACTTCAAAGTGCTATTGAACTAGCTACGAACGGATGCACCAATCCGATCGGATCCAGCTGCCACTAATGCAGATATATGTACATGTTCGATTGCTTTTTTGACGTTATAGGATCATCTTTGGTGGAGCTACAGCACGTTAATATCAAACTTAAAAATGGTATTGGCGAGATACTTACGATCAAGTATTGGGCATGGCAGGTTGCGCTCGTACTTAGAGCCTGCTTCTGTTATGTATCTTATTCCGCAGTCAGAGGGGTGTTTCTAATTGTGAACTCACCTCCTGGAGCAGTTGGCGGGCGGTACGGATCCGGGTGCTTCCATTTCTCCAGTAGTTCCTCGGTCTCCTTGATTAGATTCTATGGTTGTAGCGTCAGCCTAGGTCCATCTCCCGTCGCTATGAGCGGATTTACCCGTTGCAATCGCGGCTCAGTGATGTGCCTGTTAGCCTCAAAGAGCGATCGGATGTACAGAGCCTGTCCCCTCCAGATGTACCTATGGACAGCCCAGTCAAGCGAGAGCTTCAGCGCGCGCCGGTAGAGACGACTGTATGCGTGTCAGCGTGACGAGCAGAGAATGCTTCGCGCAGTCGCGATAGCAAGGAACGCACAGGACGATCATCTTGGAGCTCATTCTGAGCAGGGGCACTTCGCGTGGGGTTCGATTGTGTGATACCAGCCCCGGCGTCGACCTGCTGGGGGGGGGGAAATGGGGAGACTCGAGAATGGTGGTGGTGGCAGCTCGGGGTCGACGTTGGGCTCGGCGCACGGCAATGTGACGAAGGCGGTTTGGCACGGCTCCGGTTGGAGGGAGCACCTATGCAGAGCTCTGCCAGACTAGGGCCAGCATTTCGTTTCCTTACAATCAATTCCCGCACCGAAAACCCTCTTTCCCTCCTCCCATCGTTCAATTCCCCTCCGCCAGCCTTCGCCATCTTCTGCGCACATTTTACTGTCCGCCACTATGTCCGGTCAGCAGTGCCTTCGCCGTCTAGCAGCCTCTTCAAGCCCAATGCGCTCGCTGCTACTTCGCGCTTCCGCTCGTACATCCGCCGGGTTGCCATTATCCAGCAATTCGGCCCGCAGCTACACTACTATATTAAGGGCCAAATCTTCAGGCCTCTTTAGCCAGGCATCCGGGTGGGCCGCGCATCCATGGGTCGCAAATCCGCAGAACAGTTACATTAACAGGTCGACAGGAGACCGGGCCAGCTCGCATCACATCGCCTTTCCCCTCTCTCGCAAACGCGCAGTTATGGTCAGTCTACACTTCCACTATACGCGGAGATGGCGATGCTAATTGCCAACAACAGCCGAGACGGTCGTCAAGGTGCCGCAGATGGCTGAGTCCATCACAGAAGGAACATTGAAACAATGGTCAAAACGTAAGCCCGGCATCCCACACACAATACGACACGTGGAAAATTTGTAGTGCTAGCACTAATAATGAATGTAGAGGTCGGCGATTTCGTGGAACAGGATGAAGAAATTGCTACTATTGAGACAGATAAGGTATGCTTCACATTGTTGCAGAGAGTATCTCGGGACGCTCACGAATCCTAGATCGACGTCTCCGTAAATGCCCCCGAAGCCGGTACCATTAAGGAGTTCCTAGTTAGTGAGGAAGACACTGTGACGGTTGGGCAAGAGCTTGTAAGACTTGAGCTGGGCAGCGAGCCCGCGGGTAGTGCAAAGGAGACGGCGGATGGGAACCCTAAGGAACCCGTACCGAAGAATCAGGACACTGCTTCACAGCCTGGGGGGACCCAAGAGAAACAGAAGCCCAAGGAGGAAAAGCCACAGCTGCCAAATGAGGAGTCGAAACCGGAGGAGTCAGAGCCAGCTCTGCCACCATCGAAACCATCGCCGCCCAAAGAACCCAAGCAAGAAGAGCCCAAGAAAGCGAGTGCGACAGGTAGCCGTGAGGAGCGCCGCGTAAGTCTAAGTGCATCTCATGTTCCAAATAATACTCATCGTCCCACAGGTCAAAATGAACCGCATGCGCCTCCGAATTGCCGAGCGCCTAAAGCAGTCCCAGAATACCGCCGCCTCCTTGACAACCTTTAATGAAGTAGACATGTCCTCGGTAATGGAATTCCGCAAGCTCTACAAGGACGAGGTTCTCAAGAAGATGGGTGTCAAGCTTGGTTTCATGAGCGCCTTCAGTCGTGCCTGCGTTCTCGCAATGAAGGAAGTACCCGCCGTGAACGCATCTATCGAAGGACCAAATGGTGGTGATACCATTGTTTACCGCGACTATGTCGATATTTCTGTCGCTGTTGCGACTGAGAAAGGTCTTGTTACACCGGTAGTTAGGAATGCTGAGTCTCTTGACATGATCAGTATTGAGAAGACCATTGCAGAGCTCGGAAAGAAAGCACGCGATAATAAACTCACGATTGAGGACATGGCTGGTGGAACGTTCACGATCAGCAACGGTGGTGTTTTTGGAAGTTTGATGGGTACGCCTATTATCAATCTTCCACAGACGGCGGTCTTAGGACTGCACGCTATCAAGGATAAGCCTGTTGTTGTTAATGGGAAGATTGAGATTAGACCGGTAAGCCCACTCTGCTAGCAGTGGAGGTAAATGTGCTAACTGCATAGTAGATGATGTACCTTGCGCTTACGTACGATCACCGACTTCTTGATGGAAGGGAAGCTGTTACCTTCCTTGTAAAGGTTAAGGAATTTATTGAGGATCCGCGTAAGATGCTTCTAAGCTAGTTCTCTCTTATCGTTTGTAAAAATAAGTATATATACTATTCAATATTTAATTAGAATAATTGCGGAGTAATATATTTCCTATTAAAGTTAAAGGTTAGAATAATTTTTTATCTAATTAAACTAATTTAAATTAACGTACCTTATAAGCGAGCGGCCTATACAAGCAAGCGGTCCACTCCATCAACTTTTTCAACCTTTATATAACGTACCTTACAAGCGAGCGGCCCATACAAGCGAGCGGCCCATACAAGCGAGCGGCCCATACAAGCGAGCGGCCCATACAAGCGAGCGGTCCACCCTATCAACTTTTTCAACCTTTATATACGTATAGCTTAACAACCAAGTAATATAATAGCAATTTACAACTTGCGGGATTATTCTATAGAACCCTCTACATCCTTCTAGCATATACAAGAATTATACCTAGTCTTGTTGCAGCGGCTATAGCGCGCTTTATACTGTCCGCTTATATCTAATTACACCTTAAATTAGCGTATTATAGCCCGAGTTTCCTCCTTATTATCCTTTTTAACAATAATTATCTCTTCTTATACTTTTATTAAGGTCTCTTATACTTAAATCTACCTTTTTTTCTACTATTTTTATTTTATTACTACTTTATTTACTTTTTAAAGACTAACAATTTTATTATATATTAACCCGATCTAATATATTACTTTTATAGAGCCGATTTTAAGCTAATTTAGCTTTTTAATAATAGAAGCTAGTATAAAACTTATATTCTTTTAAATCTAATTATAAATTAATATTAATTAAACTTCTAACTTATATATATTATTTAGTATTTTTACTTTCTATGGAATATTATTTTATACTAATAGTATTAGTATATAAAACTTTATATTAAACTTTAAAAATACTACTTCTAAATTAAATAGAATTAAACTAGTTTCTTAAAAGTTTATATAAATACTATTCTTTATAATTAATAATATATTCTACTATTAAAGTAGTTAAACTATTAAAATAGCTACTTTTTTTAATATAATAAATACTATATATAAAAGGTTAATTTACTTAATATTAATAAGAGATTTTATATATAATATACTTTTATCTAATTTAGAATTTTCTCTACTATTCTTTTAATATATATAAGTATTATATCTAGTCTTACTATAGTTATTATAGTAGTATTAAACTAGTTAGACTCTTTCTTAAATATTAGTACTATAAATTTTCTTTAAAAGCTAAGAATTTATAAATACTTTAGTAATTATATATAAAAATCTCTTACTATATAATATTATACTACTATACTAAATATACTTTCTTTTATATATTTTATACTTAGTTACTTCTTCTAATTACCTTTTAAGCTTAGAATTATAAGCTTAAAGAGGTATATTCTAATATAATATTAACTTAATACCTTTTATAAGCTATAAGAATTCTTTTTATACCTCTTTTAGTAATTATATAAAGAACTTTTATATAAATATTAATTATAACTTAAATTTATATATATTATTTAAAGTTTTAAACTACTAGAAATTTTCTTATAAAAGTAGTTCTAGTAGAGTATATAATTATATATTAAGGCGATTTAATATAATCTATATATTTAGAGGAATAATTTTTATTACTTTAAAAGCATTTTAATAGTTCTTATATATAAATACATTAAAAAACGCGTTTTTAAAGGTTAGAAGAAAGACTTCTTTATTAATATAATAGATATATTAGTATACTAAGTCTTATAATGTAAAGTACTACTAAGCCGGCTATACTACTAAGCTAGCTACTTTTTCTTAGTACTACTAATACTATATATAAGACCTTAATTTACTTGCTATTTATAAGAGAACCTGCGTATAAGATATTTAGACTAGATTTAGAAGAAGCTTCTATATCTTTTTAGCACGTACGAGCGTTATATCTAGTCTTTCTATAGTTCCTATAGTACTGTTAACTAGGTTAAGCTAGTTTCTTACTACTACTACTACGAGCTTTCTTAGATTACTAAGAAGCTATAAATACTTTAGCAGCTCTATACGAAGCTCCCTTACTATATTCTATTATACTACTATACTAGATTCGCTTCCGTTTATATATTTTATACTTTATTATAACTTCTAATTACTCTTTAAGCTCTATAATCTAATAGCTTATAAGAGCGTTTTAATATAGCATTAATTTAGCTCCTTTTATTAGCTGTAAGAAGCCTTCTTTAGCTTCTTTTAGTAATCGTACGAAGGACCTCTATATAAGATTTAATTGTAACCTAAATTCTTATATATTACTTAGTATTTTTAACTACTATAGTATTTCTAGTAGGGGTACTTCTAGTAGTATATGCAATTAAATTTTAAGGTGCTTAAAAACAACCTATATATTAATAGAAACTAGTCTAGATGTTTTAAAGGCCTTTTTACAGTTCTTATATATAAATATATTAAAAAATACATCTCTAAAAGCTGGTAGGAAGTCTTTCTTATTAATATAGTAGACGCGTTAGTATACTAAGTCTTATATACGCTGGGAATACTTTAGCTTTAATAGTAAGAAGTATACTATATTAAGTAGCTGTAGGATATATAATAAATATACTAGTATATAGAGGGTAAGGATCTTTTATACGAGGTAATAATCCTTAAAATCCTAGTTTAAATAGCTCTTATAACTATTAAGAATAAGTAGCCTATATAATTCTATCTAACGCATCTTTATATATGTGTTAAAGTACTTTAACTATTTAAAATTAAGCTTATTATTTATCTATCTATTTTTAGAAACTAAGAGCTTCTAGTTGTATAGTATATCTATCTCCTTATACTATATTAAGATATAGACGCGTCTTTTATAGATAATAAATAGTAGGGTTATATACCTAATAGTATAGATACTCTAGATTACTATAACCTACTTTTAATTACCTAGCTAAATAAGTGTAGGTTTTATACAGCGTTCTAAACCTATAACAACTTTTATAAAGCTAATTATACTTATCTAGAAGCCTATCTTATTAAAGTTATAGATATTATCTTTATAGATACTATATTTAGCTACTATTTCTTATACGAGCTTAAACTACGCGTTAATAACCTCTAGATCTTCTTATAATATCCTCTAATAGTCCTTTACTCGATTAAAAACTGTTTTAAGCTTATTTGTACGCGATATAAATTGTTTAAACTAGTTCTTACTTATAAATATTTTACCCTACGCATATAATAGTTTATCTACTATATCTACTACCTTATAAAGCTGCGGTATAAATCCTCGCAAATTAAAATTAAAGATATATTATATAATTATCTACTCTTTAGTTGCTATAAGCTTTATACAATTTAGTTAAGTTTAAGGTTAAAAGGTAATTTTATAAAGTCGGTTAGAAAGCTGCTAGTATTATATATTAAAAGCCGCTGCAGTATATTATACGCTTTAAAATTGGTCTAAAATATAGGCCTAAAGGGCAAGTTTAATTCTACCTTCTTAATTAGATAGATTAGCTTTATATTATTAAGATATAGTATTACGTACGGAAAAGTTGCTATACTAAGAAAAAGTAGCCGGCTTAGTAATATAGCCGGCTCGGTAGTACTTTATATTATATATTATAAGTACTTTAGCTTTAATAGTAAAAAGTAAATTATATTAAGAAACTAAAGTATATATAATAAATAAAAAGGTATATAAAGTATTAGAATCTTTTATATAAGGTAGTAATCTTTAAATTTCTAGTTAAGGTAGCTTTTATAGCCGTCTAAAATAAGTAGCTTATATAACTCTATTTAATATATCTTTATATACTTATTAAAATATTTTAGCTAATATATCTTATAAGTAAGCGGCCTATATAAACGAGTAGTCTACTCTATTAACTTTTTTAACCTTTATATATATATAGCTTAACAACTAAATAATATAATAGTAATTTACAACTTATATAATTATTCTATAGAAACCTCTAATATATAGTATAAGTAAGTTAATTACCTAAACAAGCTAATTATAATGCTAAAACTATACTAAAATCGCGACTATTTTTCGTAAAATATTATACTTTCTTATATTCTATTATACTATATAGTATAGTAGTCTATTCTTCTATATCTATAGTATTATTTTTATACGTCCGCGAGTTATATTTAATCTTACTATACTACCTACAATACTTTTAAGTCGGCTAGTCTCTATTAATACGCGCCTTCTTTCTATTCTTCTTTTTATTAGTATAAATACTAAACTTTTTTAGAGTAGTTAATTAAACGCCTTCTTTAATTATTAGATTACCTTTCTTCTATATATACTTTCTTTTATACGATTAATATTATATAGCAGCCTTATTAGCTGTTTAAAGCTTAGTAACCTAAGTATATAATAGTATATTTTTATATATTATATATATAGTACTCTTTATAAACTATTTAAACGCCTCTACTATTAAAGTAGATAAGTTATTTAGGTACTTTTAAACTCTTAATTAAATATACGTAGATTAAAACCTAAATTTAATAGGATTACTTAGTATTTTTAACTTTTAAGAGGTATCTTCGACTATAGAAGATATTAGTATATATAGTCGAACTTTAAGCTTTAATAGTACTATATCTAAGTTAAATAGAACTAGACTAATACTTTAAAAACTATTTAAGATATTACTCTTCGTAATTACTATATTAAAAGCTGCTTTAAAATAGGATAAGAACTCGATTTTTATAATATAGTTAATATAACCGCGTATTAGCTGCTCGATTTAGCGCCTATATACAGTCTTTAAAGGCGAGAAATAACCTATATCTAATAGCTATAATAGATACGATAAATATAGAGGTATATAGAGAATAATAATATTCTTTTCTTTATAGAGCTGCCTAAATTTAAGTAAGTCGTAGCTCTTATAACTATTAAGAATTAGTAATTAATATATACTAATAGTATAATCTTTTATATACGCGTTAAAGTACTTTAACTATTTAATACTAATATTATTTATCGTCTAGCTATTATTAATAACCTATATAACCTAGGTTAGTAGAATATTATCTTCTTTATACTATATAGAGAGGTAGTAGATACCTATAAAGATAATAAAAGATAGTATTATCTATCCTATCGCGTTAATATTCTAGAAAACTATAGTCTACTTATAATTACCTAGCTGGAGCTACTTTAGTTAATTCTATTTCTTAGAGCTAATAACTACTACTTCTATTAATATTACGCTTATTATAAAGCTTAATTTATTAAAATTATATATATCTTTATTAATAATACTATACTTAGCCTTTATATTCTATATAAGGTAGAACCAGCCTCTTATAACTTTAGAATCCTTATATTTAGCTTTTAAATAGTTGTACTTTTAATTAAATTTAACTTTAAGCTTAGGCGTACGTTTAATAAAGTTCTCTACCTAGTTCTTTCTAACCTAGCTAGTAGAGTATATAACTAGTAGTAAATTGGCTATATTTTAAATAGTAGTAAGCTATAGCGGAAATTCTCTTATATTTAGATCTAGTATATACTAAACAATTACCTACTCCTTAATCTTACTAAGCTTTATTAAATTAGACCGGCAATTATATTATAAAGATATTCCTCGCTTTTATATACTAAGTATACTTTAGAAGATATTATAAATTAATATAACGTAACGTATAATTAGTATTATATCTTATTAAAGAGCTTAGAGTATAAGCTATATTCTAACTTCTTTCTAAATTAATTCTATAGTTATTAGTTATAGTATAATATTATAAAGTATAATTATCGCGATTTTAGTAGAGTTTTAGTATTATAATTAGCTCGCTTAGGTAATTAGCTCGCTTATACTATATATTATATCTTTCTAGTATATATAAGAATTATATCTAGTTTTACTATAGTAGCTATAGTATACTTTATACTATTTACTTATACCTAATCGCACCCTAAATTAGTATATTATAGCTCGAGTTTTCTCCTTATTATTCTTTTTAGTAATAATCATCTCTTCTTATATTTTTATTAGGGTCCTTTACGCTTAAATCTACCTTTTTTTCCGCTGTTTCTATTTTATTACTATTTTATTCGCTTCTTAAAGGCTTACGATTTTATTATATATTAACCTAATCTAATATATCGCTTTTATAAAGCCTTTTTTAAGTTAATTTAGCTTCTTAATAATAGAAGTTAGTAAAGAACTTATATCTCTTTAAATCCAATTATAAATTAATATTAATTAAGCTTCTAGCTTATATATATTACTTAGTATTTTTACTTCTTATAGAATATTATCTTATACTAGTAGTATTAGCGTATAAAGCTCTATATTAAACTTTAAAAGTACTACTTCTAGATTAAATAGAACTAGACCAGCTTTTTAAAAGCTTATATAGATATTATCCTTTATAATTAATATATTAAAAGTAGTTTTAAAGGCTAGAAAGAACTTAAATTTTATAATATAGTTAATATAATTATATATTAAAACTAAGATCTAATTTCTATATATATATTTTAATAGTAAAAAGTAGCCTATATCTAGTAGCTATAATAGGTATAATAAATAAACTAGTATATAGAGTAGAATAATACTTTATTCCTTATAGAGTTTCTAGAAATTAAATAAGTTATAGCTATTATAGCTATTAAAGATTAGTAGTTAACGCGCGCCTATTATACGATCCTTTATATACTTATAAAAGTACTTTAACTACTTAATATTAAGTTTATTTATTATCCAGCCGTTCTTATTAACTATAATAGCCTAGTTCTTAGGTATATTATTACCTTTATATTAGGTAGAGAGATAGTAGTAGCTAGTAATAATAATAAAGGATAGAAGCGTTTAGCTAATAGTATTAATCTTCTAAATTACTAAAATCTATTTATAATTATTTAATTAAATTGCTTTTAGTTAATTATATCTCTCTATACCTATAATAACTAGTTATAATAAAATAACGCCTATTTAAAAGCTAGATTTATCGAAGTTGTATATATTCTTATCTATAATATTATACTTCTCTTTAGTACGCTATATAAGTTTAAACTAGTCTTTAATTACCTTAGAATCTTTATATAGAGTTTTCTAGCAATTATAAAGCTAATTTAGGCGTATTTTAAGCTTAGGAGTATATTTAACAAAGTTTTTAGACTAATATATATTAATCTAGCTTATACTACGCTTAGTAAGTAAGTTATTAGCTATATTTTATATAGTAGCTAAAGTAGGTATATATAATAGTATAGGTAAGATAATAGGTCTAAATGTAGTATAAATCCACTCAGAGGTATATAGGAATATATAGGGGATTAGGGACCTAAGAATTCTATTATCACCTATAGGCCTTATATAAAAGGATATAGAAGAACTACTAAACTACTTATAAGGGAGTATATAACTATATATAGAAAGGAAAAGGGGTAGAACCGGGGGTAGGATAAAATAAGCGAAAAGCTTTAGGATAAGGTTATATATAAAGCTTTTTATAGAACGATTTCTTTATATTATTATACTACCCCCCTCCTTATAAGCTAATAGTTCCTATCTACGCTAGTTCGGGAGGGAATTAGGGCTATTATAGATGGGTTCTAGTATAAAAAAATTTCTTTAAGAAAGTATTTACTGATAAGAGCTAATACGCGCGGTTACCTATAGAGATACGTTTATTAATATAATATTAAGTAAAGTTTTTACGGTAAGTATAATTAACCTATATATTAGCTGGTAACTACTATTATAACAGTTTATTAATATTATAATTTTGTTGCGTATAGTAACAAGTATTTACTAGCCTTAGTATATTACTAGGTTACTGTTAACTAAGCTTCCTTAACTAAATAATAACTTCTACTCTATACATATTATTATACGTCTATAATACTATTAATTATTAAAGTATTACTAGCGCTTTATAGAAAAAATTAATTAATATACTACTCCGCTCGCCTTCTAGAGCCTCTTTAAAAGCCTTCTAAGTTATCTACCTTTAAGCTATATATACGCTCGCCCGCGGGCGGCGTATAATATTTTCCTTTCAGTTCCTAAAATTAAAAAAATGCGAGTATTATACCTTATAAAATAAAAAGTACAACCCTATACGAATTAGATCTAATACTAGTAGAGTACTTACTATTAACGTACTTATAGATCCCCTTCTACTATAAGGAGGAGTTTCTAGTCCTCTAGGGCTATCTTAAACTATAAGCGGCAGCCTAATATATAGGAGATAAAAAGGATAAAAAAGTAGCTTTTAAGGCTATTTTAGAGTCTGCTTATAGCCTAGCGCTTATAGCCTAGGTTGTAAGAAGTTAGGAAAATAGCCTTCTTATAGCTAGTATCTAGATAGCTTTATTCTACTAGAGTACTAAATTACTCTATTAGGTTTCAGCTCTAGAAGCTCTAATATCTAACCTTTAGGCTGATATTACAGCGTTTTTAGGCGGCTAAAGATAAGATAGAAGAGGTTTAAGGGGAGTCCGGAGGGAAGAAAAAGAAAGGAAGGTAGAGGAGAAGAGGACTAGAGAAGTATTTAACAGCCTACTATTAGACCCTCTAAATTCTATAGAGGAGTAATTTCGGGCCTATACTTTAGTTTTTAAAATCTACTACTTAACTCTTATATATTATTATCTATTAGATAATCTATATTCTCTATACTATTTTTATATACCTTAATCTATTTAGTTAGAATTTTTAGGAGTTCTAGCTAATTCGGATACTTATTATAAAAAGCTCTTAGCTTATAAGGCGAATCTATAAAATTTAAGGCTTTATACTAGACTAGGTTAAGATTATATCCTACCTATTTTACACAGTATTTAAGGGTCTTATAATATAGTTTACTAGCTAGTATTTCCTTAACCTCCTACTCTTCTACCCCCTTAATAGTAATAGCAGGTGGTTTCGGAGCTTCTTACCCTAGTAGAGGGTTCTAGGAGTTCTTATATAGTAGGTTTAGTATAAAGATATTATATATTCTCGATCTTAGGGGTAGCTATAGATAGTATAAGTTTCTAACCTATTCTAGTACTTTAAAAGAGCTTTCCTATTAATTAGATAACTTTCGACTCAGTCTTTAGACTATAAAGTTCTTAGTATTTAAGTAGACTATATTACTAATCTACTAATTAATTAGTTACTAGTAATAGTTAATAATAGATTATATACAATTCTAAGCCTTTTTAATATTAGCCTTTACAGTTTCCTAGGCTATATATATACGAGTTATTAAAGTTAAGATATTCTTACAATTTAATTTATCTATTATAGTAATAGGATTAATTAAATATTTCTAATCCCAACTCTAATAGGGCTTAGATCTGTATAAAATCTAATATAGGGATATTCTGATAGTTATATAAGATAGAGTTATTTATACTCGGTCGATTATAGGTAATAGAGAACTCTAGTTGTTCTAGTAGAAGAATATAAAAGAACACAGTTTCTAATTAATATACTTATTTATAATCTCTATCTATCTATTAGTCTCTTTATAATAAGTAGTAGATAGTTTAATCTTTACGCCTAAAATATGGTAGAATTTGGACTAGAAACTAGATATAAACTAAGGTCCTTAGTCTAAAATAATAGTTTTAGGTATATAGTTAAAGCAGTATACTTATTAAATAAACAATTCGGCTATTCCCCGTACGTTAATTATACGATAGTAGAGAATAGATACCGCTTATTTAGATAGGCGATTAATTACTACTATAATCTAATTATATCCAGACTTATCTATAGAGAAATTCTTAAAGTTAATATATAGGTACTATATTAGTTAATTTAGTATAGAAAGTAAGTAGATAAAACCTAGGGTTCGGATTTATATTAGATAAGATTTATAGTATAAAATACAATTCTATATATATTATTTGCAAATAGCCTCTATACTCTTCTAGTAGTACTTTTAAGATAGTAACTAATAGGTTTTAGTAGCGCTTAAGTGTGCAGAGGATATTTAGTTATAAGCCTCTTATATAAGTTATATATAAAGGCCTAAATCTAATAGAATATATAAGCAATTATTATAGAGGAGTAATCTATTCTCTATCTAATACTTGTAGAATAAAAGTATACGTTCTTACGCGAAGGAGACTTGGTTTTCCTATAGTAATATGTTAATTAACTCTAGAGAGTCTAATAATATAATCTACTTCTAGCCTTTAATAACGTTTAGTATAGCCGCTTAAGTTATTATTTAGATAATATAGGACTAGACTAATTCGGCATTAATTTAGGGGTAAAGTTAATACAGTCTAAATAGGACTCTTAACTAGTTGTTAGTTTAAGCTACTTTTAAGTTTTCTATATCTTATTCGTAATAACTAAGGATGTCGGCTCTAATATTATTCTTATCTAGGGTATACTTAATTTAGAACTAATACTAAGCTAATTCCTCGGTCTAATAAATCTAATAAGTATTAAGTACTTTTATAGTTATAAAATATTCGAGTAAGTAATAATTGGTATATACTAAAGTCCTAGTAGCTACTAAAGTAAGTTCTACCCTCTATTATTTAAACGCAGTAA